>ML777104.1:1411889-1479368 GCA_009831015.1 Picea engelmannii | reverse complement strand
GCAAATGAAGGGATACAACCTACAGCAAAACCCACTATAACTTCCTCTTCTTTCTCTCACAGTCTCCTCTCTCAGAATACAATATTCACCATCATCCATAGCCGCAATACATTTCCCTCATAAAAGAGGGTTGCCTTCTAGGGGAAAAATCCCTAACATAATCTCTACCATTAGATCTGTGACCTTATAATGAACGGTCCAGATTTACAATGAAATTACAATATACTTTTACAAGGCAATTTTTTCTTTGGGGGCTTCGCCCCCGAACCCCCGCTGGGGGCCTTCTTGCCCCCAGACCCCCCCTCTGCACTACCCCACGTGGAAGAGTGTACATACTTCTGGGGTGTAAATACTTCATGGGGTATAAACACGGCTGAAAGAAAGGACTTCTGAATCAGGAAGATAATCAGTCTCCACAACCAATAGGGGGCAACCTCGGTTATGGACAACAACATCCTGTACAGGGTATTATTCCTGCATAGGGGGCACACTTAGGAATTCCTTCCTGATAAGGACCTTGGAATCCGTGGTAGGGACCAGTTCCCTTGTCAAGGATGTCGATTAGGGGAAACCCTTCCATACCCAATGGAACCTTAGTCAAGGCTCAACACCTATGCCCATCGGATCAATAGGGGGAAACCCTTCCCAAAATCCTTAGAATATAATGCAAGCCCAACCCTTTACGTCCTATTTTGGGATCAACCGATGACGTCTCAACAAGCGCAAAATATGTACGTTGGCGGCCATTTTTATTACCAGAGCCCTGGACAACAACCTAACTTTTCCTGGAAACCTGGTGCCAGTCAAACCCCAGGCTCCTTTTTCCCTGGTTACAATCCACAACCCAAACTATCCTTTCTGGAAACTTTGCACTTGCCAGACTTGACAAGGTTATTAAATGATCCCATATGTCATGATCCGAGTTGGCCTCCTATGCTAACCTAGTTTCCCTTGAACATTCCAAAGTTTGAAGCCAAACCTAATGAAGATCCTGACGATCATGTGACTACCTTCCACTTATGGTGCTCACCCAAATCTTTGAGAGACGACTCCATCTAGTTAGGATTGTTTCAACGAACCCTCATAGGGATTTCTACGAAATGGTACATCAAGATCGACCTCTCACGATACTCCTCCTTCGGTGAATTGGTAATGGATTTCTTAAAACATTTCCAATTACTTGTGAGATACAACATCAACATTGATTTGCTGGCCAAGGAGCAGAGAAAAGTGGACCATATCTCGGATCACATTCGAGAATGGAGACGAAAAAGAGTTTGATAAAAGTGCCAGTCCCACCAACATTTCTGCTAGAGTGGTTCCTTAAGTATTTGGTACCCCAATTGTCTAAAGACGTCGCAATGTTAGGGATGTTTTCCAAGGAAGATGTGATAATGAGAGCTCAATAGCTAGAGATGATTTACTCTCAGTTTGGTTTACTTTACGAAATCTTTCCAGATGCACCAAGGTTAATACTTGACAAGACCAGATAGAGGTCTAAACTACATGCTAATGGCATTATTGGTTCATCATAAACGAAGCCCACTGGTACATTGTCAAACTAATTGCAACAATTGTCGATACAATAGACAACGATGAGCCAGACCACCAGTTTAGTTGTTCCCCCTACCCAAAAGTCGAATGTACATAGTGTGCAAATGACAAACTTGAAGGACACCCAATAGCCTGACAGAAAGAAAAAACACTGAAATAAGGGTAAGGGGGGTAAGAAACCCACTGATAATGTAGGTGGGGGTGACACTGAAAGGAAGAAGTCAAAGTATCATTATAATCTTTGTAAGGAGGACCACCTGACACATCAATTCCCTCAGCTTGCAAAAGCCCAAAAGTTATTGGAACAAAAACAACCTATTGTTTTAGCGAACCCATTTCCACATGGGAAAAACCTAACCCAAGCCTCTTTGAGCACTGAGAGGGGAAGTCAGGTAACCCCCCTGTCTTCAAGTAATTCTTTGTTTGTGAATGTATGCATGATGAAAGGTATAGTTGACATAGAAACTAGGACACGTGACTATGAAATTCCAAGCACCTCTGAGAAGAGCAAAGAAGTTGAAAACCCACCTCTTCCTCTCCATATTGAGAAGATGTTGGGAGAAAAAATGACACACATCCCAAAAGGTGCCTTCAAGAAATCTTCTCACAATCCAAATGCAAGGCCACCTAGAACTACTCTGTGGTGGAGAATTTTTCTAAACCCCTTGTGCAATGCCTACTTTGGAGTTTCTCCAGAGCTGCCCTTTCGAGAGAAAGGCTTTGTTCACCACCCTAGGATCTATTGAGACTTGTAATACGGGAATAATATTTCTTGATACGACTGACTTAAAACCTTTGATTCCTTACCACATATCTTTTCAGATAGTAGTGGCTTACACCACAGAAACTTTTACTTGGAACATTTTTTGCATAGTGGTGGATGAGGGTGCCTTGACATGTGTGATGTCTTTGGTGTGATGGAAGGATATTGGAAAACCTTTTTTTTCTCTATCACCTACTCTTTTTACAACTTTTGACGATCATTCTTTCCGACCACATGGGATCATTCCTTCTTTCCTTGTGAAATTAGGGGGAAAAAATGTGTGTGTCAAAGTCGAAGTGGTCGATGCGTCTCTCAAGTACAATATCTAGTTAGGAATGCGTTGGACCTATGCTATGCAAGGAGTGGTCGTGACATTCTTCCAGGTCTTGTTGTTTCCACATGAGGGTCGAATCATGACCATTGATAAGTTATCCTTCCCTTTTCCTGACCCTTCATTGGGAGTCTCCACTGTCCCGATGATTGATAACCCTTAGCTTGACTTCATCAATGTAGGGGTTGGTTTGTGCCCACCTTTTATGGGTACTTTCGATTACCCACCTCTGACCAACAATGTCCATTTCATGTCAGTTGTCCTTGAGCAACCTCAGGCCAAAATTTTTCAACTCTCGTCATTTCACACGATGTACTTTAATGATCCGTGGACTCTTCCTTCCCCATCAGCCACGATGGAAGGGACAGAGCACCATGGCATGGCCATGACCTTGTTTGCGGTAGAAGTTGCATACTCAATTATTTATCAAGCTTTCGCCGACCCTGACCTGACTCTCACACAAGAGTTATATATGGTGCTCAAGCCTATTTGGTCTCAAGGTTCCCTTGCTGATAAAGATTATTTAGACTTAGTCTTACCCTCAGAAGCAGGTGAATTCATTCTAACTATGAATGGAGATAAATCTTGTTCTATCAATCCTTTGGAAATGCACGTAGTTTATATTGAAGGAAATATGGAAACAATAGCTGAAACGATACCTATCGACATCTCTAGAACCCCTGGCATCGTGGAGAATATCTTTGTCAGAGTGGACTACTCCCATGAGGAGATTCAAATCTACATGGATTTATTTAAAGAATTATGCAACATATTTTCCTGGTCTTATGATGAAATTCCAGGCATAGATCCAAGAATCGTCGAACATGAAATCAGAACTTATCCTGATGTTAAGCTGGTCTGACAGAAGCTTCATCTGTTAAGTCCTAGGAAAGCAACAACTATTAAGGCTGAAGTAGAGAAACTGCTTAAAGTTGGTTTCATCTACCCCATCCAATTGACTCAATGTGTGTCAAATCCCATGCCAATCAACAAAAAATAGGGTATGATTCGCGTACGTACAGACAATCGTGCTCTGAACAAGGCTTGTCTAAAGGATATTTTTCCCATGCCATTTATCGACCAGATAGTTGACAAATGCACATGTTGTGAGGACTTTTCTTTCATGGATGTTTTTTCGGTATACAATTAGATACAGATCAATTCCAAAGACCAACACAAAACCACTTTCATTTGTCCATGGGGTACATTCGCTTATCAGAAGATGCCTTTTGGTCTAAAAAATGTTGGAGCTACATTTCAGTGGGCCATGTCTTTTTCTTTCCATGAACTCAAACACATAGTCGAGGCTTATCTTGATGATTTAGCATCACGATCTCACAAGAGAGATGATCATCTGGCACACCTCTGACTTATCCTTGAACAATGTTGCTACTACCGAATCTGCTTGAATCCAAACAAGTGTGGTTTTTGCGTCACATTGGGTCATCTGCTTGGTTTCATAGTTTCGAAAACATGGATCATGGTCGATCCTCTAAAGGTTGAGGAAATAGTTTAGTTGCCTCCCCTGTGCACCATCCCTCAGCTTCAACATTTGCAGGAAAAGTGAACTTTTTATAGTGTTTCATCGCAAACTATGCCGACATCACAAAGGGTTCTATGCATTTATTGAAGAAGGACATTCCTTTTCATTGGGATGAAGCCACTCGATGCTCTTTCACAGTGTTGAAATGCGCCCTCACATCTACCCCTCTGCTTCGACCACCCAATTACAATAAACATTTATTATTGTACTTGGCCACTATGGAGTTGACCATCGGTATGGTCTTAGTTTAGGAGGATGATTTTCTCTCAGAATACGTGATTTATTATCTGAGCCGAGTCCTGGTTGGACCAGAAATCAATTATTCCCACATTGAAAAACTTGTGTTGGAAGAAGTCCATGCTATCCAATGGTTCCATCATTACATCTTATTTCGCAAGACCACCGTCATTGTCATTGTGAATCCATTTCAATACGTGTTAACATGACACGCCATCAACAGAAAGATTAGTATATGGATTGTTATCCTCCAAGAATTTGACTTGGATATCATTTCGTCAAAATAAAAAAATTCGTTGGTCTTCGAGGAGCTCATATCAGAACTTCCGGTTGAATCAGGTGATGTTATACCTGACGAGTTGCCTATCAAAGGAGACATGTTTTTGATCGCATATTCCGACCCCTGGTATGGAAATGTGCTTGTCTATATCCAGACTTTGAAGTGGCCCGCCTCTTCTTCTCATGATGAGTGTCACCGTATATTCCATTAGGCCAAGAAATATCTCATACTCAAGGACACTTTGTATCGTCGAGGTGTATACTGCATCCTTTGCCGATTTCTCACTCATGAAGAAGCATAAATAGTTCTTAAAAATTTCCACACTGGAGAATGTGGCGGTCATTTTTCTAGGTTGGAAACAACCCAAAACATTCTACGAGCCGGTTAATTCTGGCTGAAATTAATCAAAGACTGTGTTGAATCGATCAAGAAGTGCCACCCATGTCAAATCTTCTCTCGAATGATGAGGGCACACCCTACTCCCATGTTTCCCATTATCACCGTTGGTCCCTTCACTAAGTGGGGGATTCATTACACTACATGCAACTTCCCTTCATTAAGGGGGCACCATTACATCATTGTAGTAGTAGATTACTTCACCAAGTGGATCGAATCTATGCTAACATTAAAAGATGACGGGGAGACCCCAACTCTCTTTTTGTTCAACCAGATAGTAGCAAGGTTCGACGTCCCGAGAGAGATTGTCACTAACCATGACAGTAACTTTCAGATCAAAATGATGACCGAGTTAACGTCAAATCTTGGGTTGAGGCAAGAACATTCATCACCATACTACCCACAAGAGAATGGTCAGGTAGAAGCTGTAAATAAATCTCTTAAGACCATTCTACAATGAACGATCAATTCATCCAAGTCAAATTGGAATTTGATCTTATACTCGGCATTATGGGCCTACTGAACATCTCTTAAGACTGCAACCAATTTCTCACCTTTTCAACTCATTTACGGGCTGGAAGCAGTCTTACGCATAGAGTGCCAAATCTCGTCTTTAAAGTTGGGAGTGCAGTTATTGCCAGACACTTCACTGCTTGAATAACATTTATTATATCTCGAGCAACTCAATGAGCAACGTCATGATGTAGCCTTAGCTAACGAGGCTCATAAACAAAAATTCAAGTGTCAATATGATCAATTCATTCATCCTCAGATTTTCTGTGAAGGCAACCTTGTCCTGGTCTATGACCAAGATAAGGACCCCTTGGGGGAAGGCAAGTTCAAACTTATGTGGGTCAGACCTTTCATCATGAAAGAGGTTCTAAAAAGGGTGCTTATCGTTTAGTGGAATTTGAGGGAAATATTTTGGCAGAGCCTAGAAATGGGCTCTACCTCAAGAAGTATTACTCATAGGTGGCTTGCCTTGGGTAATTTTTTGTAACATATGTATAGTCTTTGTACTATTACTTTTAGTTTTATGGACTGGTCATTTTTTATGTTATCATTTTCACTGTGGAAGATGTCAAGTGAATCAGAGGTGTTCGTTGGGTTCGTGGACAGCGCTACCCGACACACTCAGAGGTTTTCTTTCACAGCTTGGTTGATTTTCACACCTCAGGGCCAGTTACTATCCTTAGGAGGTATCTGTTTAGGTGATACCAAAAACAACGTCACCAAATATAGTGTATTTCTTGAGTTTCTTTGTGACTATTGGCACCAGGCTGAAGTGGAAAGAAGGATGATCATGGGAAAGAAAGTGTGCAGGAAATTGAAGTGACAACTGGTAAAAGATCAGCACGTGTGAATGCAAAAAAGAGTGCACAAAGGGAAGTGATAGCTGGAGGAAGAACAACACACGCATGGGAGAAAAACCTAGCATAAGAAGGGTTAGGGTTTTGGTAATATTCTATAAGTGGCTGAAGAGCTCGAAATGTATAAATATAGATACAAAAGTATCATATAGGGTTGTTGTGGTTGTGGTTGTGGTTTTTGTTGTCGTTGTTGTTGGTGTTGTTGTTGTTGTTGTCATTGTTGATTTTATGTTAGTTTTTATGAAGATTGCGATTGTTATTGAGTGATTTTTATGAGTATTGTTGTTGAAATACATGAGGGGTTTGAATTGTATGAATCGAGTTTTGTAAGATGTTGAGAAAGAAAGATATGAGTGAAGGTAGATCTAAGTATTAGCTCATAGGCTGCAGAGCCTAGTGTGATATAGTTCATCTGACATAGATCCTACCCACTTTTGCAGAGAACTGTAAGTGCACGGTGTAGGGAGATCAAGAAATACTATAATAAAATAGCCAAGAGCCAAATCTTTGTGGACGTAGCCCAAGAGGGATGAACCACGGTAACATCTGTTTAATGTATTGAATGTTTTCATATATTTAACTTCTTTCAAGCAATATATGACTACGATTGATGAATAACCAAACACATTATTAGAATTTGTTTATATTTTGAGTTATATGCATGCGATTCCTGGGAACAAGTAGATTGCAGTAACAATTTGCAGAACAGGGATTTAATCAAGAAACCCTTTATCTCCTACTCTATCCTAGGCTGTAAACACATGAGTCATACAGTCAACCATCCTTAGCTATCTCATGTGAGATTGCACAGTACCTTCCGGGTGCTGCACTTCCTTCTCGTTTACCAGGTGGGACAATAGTTAGAGGCTTTGTTGGAACCCCGAATGACATGAACCGTGGGTCAATAACTCAGATAACCTAAGAAGGGAGTCGATAAAACCAACAAATGGTTTTATTTCCATATTAAGAGGAACAATATAGGAGTGAGTAGATGATATAGAGTGGACAAGAACCATCGAAGAAGAAATGAGTCATTAGAAGGGAATGTGGAGACCTTGGAACCCCACGAGAGAAGAAATTGAGGGTTGATTGTGAAATAAAGAGCTAGAATTTGCACACAAAGACAATAGAAACCCTATAATCACACCACACAGATACCTGGATAGATACGTGTTTACGGATTTACATGAAATCTTTTTCTGTGATTTTCCACATCTACTATAGGAGTGGATCTTAAGGTTAACAAATAATCACCTGACGAACTGGATTTGATAGCTAGATTGGACTCTAGTACAGATTCAGTAGCTGTAGCAGGTGAACAACAAATTCACCCGCACAATAGAATTTTGGTGTGACAGTATTGTGGCAGGATTCATCACAGAGTTTTCGATAGACACAACAAAGTCATACAACACATTCAAGTAAGAATTTCTACGAGGACCCAGAGGAAGGTACATTCAATCCCTATATACCTCTATCAAGATACTGCTATATAAAAAAGATGTAATGAAAATGGAATCAGAAAATTAGAATTCCCTGTGCGCATGGGGGAAGGGGGGAAGCAATGATAGAAAGAGGAGGAATGGAAGGAGGGAAGGATAAAGAAAAGAAGGAAGAGGAACCCTTGGACCTGATCTCGATGGATGATGACCAGCTCAAGTGGATCTTGGTGTCATTAGGAATGACGCATAGTGAAGAACCCTACCAATATAATATAAACACCAAGAAGAGAGCCATAGCTGAAAGGGAGGGATTGACAAGCGATGAGGAATAGGTAGAGGATATTCAGGTTGTGGATCAGATTGAGGAAATCCTGCGTGCCACCTATGAGAGGAAAACAAGAGACCCAAGAATAGGAGGAGAAGACAGCCACTCCTTTCATATCAATGACAGTGTGGAACCCATAAACCCATGTGTGAACAATACACCATAAAGAACACCACCATTTAGGAAACCAAAGATTGGAGGAAGTCCAACAGCAAGAAGCACATCTACACAAGGAGCGACAACTGGAGGAGCTAGTTCAGGTAATATTAGTCAAGTATCCACACCGCATGGAGGAGGCAGTAGCTCAGTACTCAGAATGGTAGGACACGACTCTACTATCATATTACCAGAGTTTTGAGGAGAAGTAGTAGAAGATCCTGAGAAGCATCTATTCATTTGCACTAAGATGTGGGAAGCAAAGAAGATCACTGATGACAACACCAAACTCATGCAGCTAGCGATCACACTAAGAGACTGTGCACTAGACTGGTACATGAGACTAGACACAAACGGTGCTCCTAGGATGAAAAGGACACTAGATGACATTAAGAAACTACTAATTAATGAGTTCTAGAAGCCGAGCTCAGTGGATCAGTATATGAACGAGATGGTTGAGATACAAGAGAAACCAGGAGAATTAGTATGGGATATTGATCAAATATTCAAGCGATTAAAATGGATGTTAAAATACCTTATGACTGAGATGCAACATTGACACATATTTGTCAAATCACTACTCCCACACTTAAAATATCCACTACGGCAACAAAAGTTTCAGACAAAATGATGCAGGAGCATCACTCCATTTCATCACGCGCCAGCCAAGTGAGGCACATCAGTGCATACATTCGATGAAGGAAGAGAGGGACAACCCTAATTTCAAATTTTGAATTTGAATGTAATTAAATGCTTGTAAGGCTGTTAGAGCCATGAAGTCATGCATATATGTAGGCATCGCTGTAAATAGCCTTAATGGTTTGTAAGGCTGAGATCTAGATCCGATTCTGGAGTAGACAACCCATTTAATGTAAAGTTAATGTAATTGAATAGGGTAGATGAGAAGGAGGGAAGAGCTCAAAGAGCCCCCCCCATGTAAAACATTGAAGATCTATTTTTTGAGTTAGTGTTAGAGATAAGAGAGAAGGAGCTGAGACTCTGTCAAAGTCTGAGATCAGAAATACCTTGTAAAGAGAGGCATTTTTATTAATACAAAACATAGCAGTTTTTCCTGCATATTGTCTATATTGTGTGAATGTCTTTGAGTGTTCATTTTATGATATGAATGTATGGTTAGGTATGCATTTGCAGGGATAGATAGGTTCTACTATTTGAGGAGTTCTTTGATTTCAGGTTTGATTTCAGGTCACTAGTCATCGAATCTGTCAAAAGAAGCATAAGGTTCAAATCCTCAGGCGCAAAGTAGAGAACCTAGAAAGTCATGAAATAGTGAATGTATCGAGATTTCAGAGGTCCTGATGACGCGAGATCGGGTCACCTCTTAGTGAAAGTCCCGAAGGTAATTGATGCGACCATCTGGAAGGAGGACACATGTCGCAATATCTCCATTTCGGGGATTTGGACATCGAGAAGCAGAGAAGGAAGTCTTCGGCTTCACAACTAGTGAAGTCCCGAAATGATCTGGACCATCCATTTGTGGAGGACACGTGGAGGAGATCAGGGAGTCACCAGGATTTCGGATACCGGGGATTCGAAGGACCAGAGGAATTAGTGTCATTGGGGTCATGGAGTCCTGAAGACCGAAAGGGATTGGGATCGTCCAAGCGGAGGAGACATGGCAGCGATCCAGGCATTGGGGAAAGTCTCAAAAGGAGCATTTCGACATTTCCACTACTGAAAATGTGAGAGGTAAGAGTTTTAAACTCTTGACCCTTAGAATCTTGAAAGGATCTGAGTTGTTGGATTAAGAGGGGCTTTGATCTGTTGATCTTGGCCAGGGGTGAAAAGGGTCGTATCGTCACTTTGACATTTTGGATATCGAAAGTGTGAGATAGAAGGGGCAGAGGGGACCTTGCATCGGGAATGCCCGAAACATGAAAGTCCGAAAGCGTTTGGAGAAAGCCAACATTTCGACATATCAGAGTTCGGAACTTCGAGATTTCTAAGGACAAGGCGATCGAGCATTTTGGTACTGGAAACTCCAAAATCACGAAACGCAAAGAGTCGGGGAAAGGAAAATCCCTGGAGGAGAAAAGCTGAAGAGAGAGGCATTTCAGTATATCGGAATTCTACATTTGAGGGATCCTGTAGACACAAGGTCAGAGCATTTCGGTGTTGGGAAACCCAAAATCGCAAAAGGAATAGGAGGCTGGGGCACAAGTATTTTCGGTATTCCAAAAATCGTCTTTTCAGGAGTCTTGAAGACAGGAAGATGGGCGCGTTGTGATGGTGAACCCCGGAGAATATTGCATTCATATGAGGGGAGGTCATGTGGAATAAGGGTTTAGCCTAGGGGGCTAACCACGATTAAATCCTATTTCAACAAATCAACATTTTGGTGACCGGGAGATCGAGGAGTCAAGGACTCTTGACATTAGAAAACAAAGAGTCCCGAAACTTGAATTTGCATTCCCGAGGAGGAAAAGGAAGCGGTCATATTCAGAGGCCATAGAAAGCAGAAGGACCTGTGGATTGATTATTGGAGATTCTAGTGGGAATCCAAAGAGCCGCTTTAGCTCGGGGAAGTTTTTGAATGATACTTAGACCGAGAGGTGATGCAGAACTTGCCGAGGTAGGGGCTGTGTGTGCGTCATTTGTGGTATCAGAGCTTGAATTTGGTTGTATATTTTAGGCAGAAGAGGTAGTCAGTAGGATTGCAAGGAAATGCTTGGAACACTCAGGGTTACAGAGTGACAGTAGCAGATCTGTCAGGAGGACAGATAGACAATGGGCATAATGACTACTGAAGGTCATGCACACAGTGGAAAGAAGAACCAATAGCAGCAGGGGAACGCTGCAAGGGATAAGGAGCTTGCCGATATCATGGCAAGGATGGATGAATTTGCACTACGGGTACAACAGGATGCAAAGTCAGGATGGGTGTATGAATGGCCCATCGGGACAAAGGTAAAATGGCCAGTTAGGGCATTGATGGCCAAAAGATAGCAGAGGTTGTTGAAATTATGGTTGAGGCATGCTGAAAGCCTCAACAGACCAGAGGAGAAGATGGTTCAGGTGTGTGAACCAGAGGCTGGGAGAAACCTCAGTAGTGAGGATGACATGGGATCAGATGAAGATATCAAAGACTTCCAAGTGGGTAGAAAAAAAATTCCCAATTGCCAAGAAAGAAATGAGATGAGATCGCTGCAGGATCTCATAGAATGTCAAGAGGAAAGTAGGGAAATTTCATATTGCTAGGAGATAAATGAGACGAGGTCACTGCGGAATCTCATAGACTGTCAGGAGGGCAGCAAAAAAATCCCAATTTGTGAGGTGGGCATGGGAACAGAAATGAGGCTATCTGAAAGTCTCATGGACTCGGAGGTGGGTTCATATCAGCAAGGGATGCTGGTAAGTGGAGATTCATGTGATTTTTCATATCATGTGAATGAAGATGATGACAAGTTAAAAAATTGCACCATCCAAGAGGAGGATTGAAGAAATATTCTATATTTCTACCACATAGCCTAGTTGAGGCAAGGATTTGTGTTACTGAAAGAGGAGCAACAACAAAAAAAATAAAACCAGCTGTGACTATTGTGGAAGAGGTGGAGTAGACATTTGAGGCTGCCCAAACAAAGGGAGATGAGCATTCCGAGGAATGGATCAACAGTTTCAGCCAGGAGGCTGAGGAAGCTGTAGGAACGGAGCTGACAACAAAAGAAGAGCATGCTGATGAAATACTCAATCCATGGGAGAAGGAGTTGGGAATGCTAGAGGATTGGTTGAACAATACAGGGCCAACAAATGACTATCGAGACTAGAGAATTATGCAGATGATTGCAGAGGAAGAGCATTCTGAGGAATTTCCCAGAGATTTCAGTCGGGAAGCTGAACTGGTAAAGGCTGCCATGCCTAGGTATGCAACTACAGACAAAAATAATTTCTAGTTTGAGGAGAACCTGGGAGAGGTTGGATGTAATACACCCACTACAAAAATCAAATTTTTTCGGCTTTTTTCTTCTTCTTTTCTCTGAGGAACAGAATTCCCTAAATCCCTACGGGGCCTGATATAGACCCTGCCATCCCTTATTCATACTCATATGATCGATGAATATGACCATAGGCCTTACCGGAGAGGTGCTCCTAGCTTTCATGATTCGAGAAATCGCGATGCATGTATTCCCATGTTCTCTTATCTTTCGACGGGCCGAAACCCGAAACATACCTAACCACCTAGTGATGTTATCAACAACCCAGGTTAAGTCCGGGTTCTCTTTCCTTCAGGATTTTGCATACCAGAATTTTAGGAGATGCGATGACAAGAGGTCTCACACCTGGGTCTCCAAGGAGCCAGAACTCCAAAATCTTCATACCATATATATATATATATATATATGTATGTATGTATCTATATATATATCTTACTCAACCTATTTCTAGATTTTTCCATTCAGGTTTTCACAGAATGAAATGTCAAGGGGCCCATTCTCTTCGGTACCCCAAAATCCGAAACATCGAAGTACCAGATTTATATGTGCCAGACCATCTCGGGGTTTCACATATCAGGATTTTGGGATATGCGAGGACAAGAGGTCTTGTACCCAGATCCTCTGGGAGCCAAAACTTCGAAATACCAAACTCTAAACTCCAAAGTATCAAGATTTTGCGCGCTACGCTACATCAGAACTTTCCCCATCAGGATTTTTCATTTAGTAGATACAAGGGACAAAAACAGTCCTTTGGGGATCTTGGGTACCGAAACACCTAAACACCCAAGGCTATACATACTCAGTCGTTTTGAGATTTCGCCTATCAGGATTTCATGTTGTGCGATGACAAGAAGTCTCTCTCCTAGGTTTCTTGGGAGCCAAAAACTTTGGGTCATCAAAAATCATCCATGCTAGTCTGAGTTAGGGTTTTACTAACTAGGATTACGGGGCTGACGCATACAGGGGAAACTTACCCTTATGTATTATGGGTACCGAAACGCAAAAATGCCGACCCAAGTCACACTATGCCATATCTAGATTTTGCAAGTTGAGACTTCGTGATACAAGAGGGTGAAGATTCACACTCTTCGACTACCTGAGTGCCAAAAAGCCGATACACCCACTCATCATACACTCGACCAAAACACAAGGTTTCACGGATCGGAGATTCACGATGTGTGCAGACATGAGGTCTTGCATCTAGATCTTTCGGGAGTCGAAACTCTAAAATACCAACTCTTAACCTACGCATCTATTTTGGGATTTCACCCATCGAAATTTTTCGGGTCGAGGATTCAGGAATTGTGAGTACAAGGGAATATGCCCTTGGGTATTCTAGGTGTTGAAACACTGGAATCTCATATCTTCTCCATAATATATCATTTTGGGATTTCGTAAGTCGAGTTTTCGGGAATTGCAGGTACAAGGGAATATGTCCTTGGGTATTCCAAGTACCGAAATGTCGGAACCTCGTAACTTATGCAGATGCTATCATTTCGGGATTTTGCAAGTCGGGGTTTTCAGACTTGTAGGTACAAGGGAATACGCCCTTGGGTATTCCAGGTGCTGAAACACCAAAAGGTCCTAACCCATTCATGCTTTGTCATTTTGGGTTTTTGTGAATTGGGGTTTCGGGACTTGCAAGTACGAGGGAATATTCCCTTGGGTATTTTGGGTGCTGAAACACCGAAAGGTCATAACCCATCCATGTGCTATCATTTCAGGTTTTCGTGAATCAGGGTTTTGGGACTTGCGAGTATAGGATAACTCACACTAAGGTACCCTGGGTGCCGAAACACCAGAAACTGAGGTTTTAACCACATGTTGTCCTTCGGGATTTCACAAGAGGGTTTTCGGACTTGCGAATACAAGGGAATATGCCTTGGGGTATTCTGAGTGCTGAAACATCGAAAAGTCGAAGTCTAAGAGAACCAATCCCTCTCATGCAGGGTTTTAAGACTTAAACCATAAAATCCTCCTTCGGGTCCTGGAGCAATTTTCACCAGGTTTGAAGACCAGACTGAAAGGTATTTTGGAAAGTAAGGTAGCAATCCTGAAAGGGTGACCCTGTGGAGAAATCTATCCAGGGTATCATGTGAGGAAAATAATGAAACAAATCTCCTGTGAACAGACTTGAAATTTGAATAGTTCAATATATATATATATATATATATATATATAAACATAATCCATAGGTGGTCTTTCCAATATAAGCATGCAACCACCATTTCTGATCAAAGCAACACACTGACGATCTTATGCTAAATCATTCATAATTGCACAAACCAAGAGCATAAATGACATAATATTAATTTCAAGATGCAAGATATAACACTTATCAGAAAAACACCAGGTTTGATGCAACTGCTGATAGGGGTGCTCGTTTCCACCCAACCGTAGGCTCAACGATTCTGAATGGATTTACCACTAGCCACCCTTGAGCTTAGACCACTGTGATGTGAGACTGAATCTCTGTTCGTCAAAAGTCGAGAATGAAGGTTACTCTCCTTCTTCTCTACTCATCCATCACTTTGTGTAATTTTCTAGAGTTCTTCCAATTTTCTCCCCTCTTGCAATCTCTGTCGCGACTGTCCCCTCCACACTTCTTCCCCCATGCATTTCTCTCTGGCGAGGTTCTGTTTGGCACGATCTTCCTCGAGGTGGTTAGGCCTAAGGACTCTATGGATGGGTGTTTCACCCCCCATCCCTCATTAACTCATGAGGATCCCTTTACCTACCAACTTGGCAAGTTATTTAATTCGGGCCCAGCGAGCCGCTCTTGGTTCTCCGGGCTAGTGAAGACCAAATACGGTATTAGTTTCGGTGGAAGTTAGCTCCACCATTCCAGGTGCCTTCCACCACCTTTCTTCAACCATCATGGTCTCTTTTTTAGCACACCCCCCTATCAGTAGTCCTACAACATATATTCATAACATCATTTACATTCATCGACCTTTTATGCAAGGTCCATTCACATCACACATTCACATTTTTCAGTTTTCCACAGTTCCTGAACAATATAGTTATTTTTTTTACAGATTGGGGGAAATAGGGTGTTACAATTCCCTCCCCCTTAAAGGAACATTGTCCTCGATGTTCTATCTATCAACATGACATGCATGTGAAGATGTAAACAAAATTGGATATGCTTGTTTCATGGCATCCTCCATTTCCCATGTAGACTCATCTAGGCCAAAATGTCTCCAATGCACCTTGACCTGTGCAATGGTTCAGTTTCGAAGCGGGGTTTCCTTTCTGTCCAATATGCATTGAGGTTCTGGTAGAAATTGTCCCTCCAGTTCCACCTAGATCACAAACCAGTCAATTATATGGTTAGCATCATGTACATATTTCTTCAATAATGAAACATGGAAAACATTATGTGCTTTTATGGTGGGAGGAAGTGCTAGCCTATAGGCTATAGGTCCCAATCTATCTAGAACCTCAAAGGGTCCACAATACCGAGGTGCCAACTTGACACAATCTCCCATTTTCAGGGAAATCTTCCTAGGCCTAACTCTAAGATATACATGGTCTCCCATTTTGAACTCTCTGGGAGTTCTCTTTTGGTCCGCATAACTTTTCTTCTGGTTCTGAGCGACCTTCAAGTTTTGTTTTATCTGAATCACTTGTTGTTCCATTTCTTTCAACATGTCGGGTCCAAAAGAAAATATGTTTACGGGATTACTCCAACTGACAAGAGTGTTGCATGACCTACCATAGAGGACTTCGAAGGGACTCATCTTTAAGGATGCTTGGTAGCCATTGTTATATGCGAATTCCACCAGTGGCAGGTAGTCTTCCCACTTCATGGGTTGATGCATTATATTCATTCTTAACATGTCTTCTAGTATTTGGTTCACTCTTTCTATCTGTCTGTTAGTTTGAGGGTGATAGGCGGTGCTAAACAACAACTTGGTCTCTAAGCCAACCATCAGTGATTTCCAAAGGTTGGAAGTAAATTTCATGTCTTTGTTAGAAACGATCTCTTTCGTCATACCATGTGGTCTGAATATCTCCTTCATGAATACTTGGGCGATGTCTATTTCCTTGCAAGTAGATTTGATGGGGATGAAATGAGAATCCTTGCTCAATTTTTCCACCACTACCATAATGGCGTCATTCTATTTGGTCAAGGTCAGTAATCCAGTGATGAAATCCATGGAGATGGTTTCCCATTTCCATTTTGGGATTGGTAAAGGTTGCAATAATCCTGATGGATGTCGATGTTCTGCTTTAACCTGTTGGCACTCTATGCATTTGGCCAAGTACTCAACTATGTATTTCTTCAACCCCGGCCAGTATAATTGTTTCTTGGTGGATGTGATCATATTCTAGTATCCTGGCTGACCAGTATAGGGTATTTTATGTAGTTCATCCAATATGAACCTCTTCAAGTTGTCACAATCTGAAATGTACAATATGCTTCTGTAAGTGAGCAGACTTCCTTCGGTCATCTGGTAGCTTTCATATTTTATTCCTATGGGCTCTTTCCGTAGGTATGAGGTCATGGTCTAGATGAAGGGATCTATCTCTTATGCATTTCTGTCTCTTTCCTTGACATCTGTCTGATAGGTGCTCATCACTACCAGGTGAATTGTTTTCATGCTTCGGCTAAGGGCATCTGCCACCCTATTTTCTTTTCCTTTAATGTGTTTGATTTCAAAATCAAACTTGCTAAGGAGGGCCATCCACCTAGCTTGTCTAGAATTGAGCTTCAGTTGGTCAAACAAATATTGCAATCCACAGTGGTCTGTCATATGTACAAATTTCCTCCCCAGGAGGCAATGTCTCCATATTTTTAAGGCGTGCAGTATGGCAGCCAGCTTGAGATAATGGGTCACATAGTTGACTTCATGCACATTCAATTTCTGAGATTTGTAGTAGACCACATTTCCTCCTTGCATAAGGACTCCTCCGAGCCCTTCCTTACAGGCATCTGTGCACATGAGGAAATCAACTTCGGGATCAACGATCTTCAGCATGGGTGCGTGGGTCAGTAGATGTTTCAGGGTTTGAAATATTTCTTCACATTTCTGTGTCCACATGAATTTTGTCCCCTTTTTCTGGAGGGAATTGATTGGACAACCAATCTTAGAGGAACCTTTTATAAATATCCTATAGTATCCTACTAATCCCATAAAGGATATGATATCCGAAACATCCTTTGGGGTAGGCCATTCCATGATAGACCTAATCTTGTCAGGGTCTACTGCTACTCCTTCTTCCGATAAAACATGGCCCAAGTAATGTATTTGCTTCTGGAAGAAGTCACACTTGATGAATTTGGAATAGAGTTGATGCTCTCTTAGCACTTTCAACACAAGTCTAAGATGCTCTTCATTCTCTTCTCTATTCTTGGAATAAACTAATATATTGTCAATAAAAACCAACACAAATTTGTCTAGGAATTTATTGAGTACATTGTTCATCAAGCACATGAAAGTGGTAGGGGCATTGGTTAACCAAAATGGCACTGCCACAAACTCATAGTGACCATACCATGTCCGAAAGGTAGTTTTATGGATGTCTTCACCCTCAATTAGGACTTGATGGTATCCCGACCTTAAGTCAATCTTCGAGAAAATAGATGCACCTCCCAATTGATCGAACATGTCATCGATCCTGGGTAAGGGGTAATTTTTATTTATGGTTACCTTATTGAGTTGTCTATAATCTACACATAGTCTAAGGGTACCATCCTTCTTTTTAACAAACAGGACTGGTGCTCCCCATGGAGACATGCTGGGACGGATATAGCCCTTATCCATCATTTCTCTTAATTGCAATTTGAGTTCAACTAACTCATGTGTGTTCATCCGGTAGGGTGTCCTAGACATCGGCACCGCTCCCAGTGCAAGTTATATCGAGAATTCAATGTCTCTTCTCGGAGGTAGACCCGATACCTCTTTCAAAAACACATCTCTGTATTCTCTCAGGGTAGGGTGGCCTTCGAGGATTGGTTTGTCACCTTCAATTGTTTTCAACACCTGTATTGCATATAGGGGACATCCTTTTTGACAATACTTTCTCATTTGCAAAGATGATATTTTTCTCACCGAGATAGGTTTTCGGATCCCTTGAAGGGTTATCCTTTTCCCTTCTCTACTTACACATTCTAAGGTTTTATGGTAACATTCCAATATGGCTTTATGGGCAGCTAGCCATTCCATACCAATCAACAGATCATACGATCCCAGGGGTAATATGTTAAGGTTTGCTTGGGTGGGGAATTTACCCAACATTAACTGGAAGGCTGGTATGATCTCTGCTACCCTTCTTTTGGTGCCAGTGGCTAATTATACCAACCATGTCTTGGTGTTTTTGTGTGGCTGTGGTTCACACTTATGAATAGCCTTAGGGGCTGTATAACTCAAATTTGAACCAAGGTCAATCAAAATAGACACTACATGGTTGGAAATCATACCTTCTATTTCCACCACTGAAGCTTGGTGGTCAGCTTAGTTATTATCCAAGGCTACATAAATTTGTGGCACACTCTTGGCCACATCATTAACAGTGGTAGATTCTTGGATGCTGTAAATTCTCCGACTATTTTGTTATCGGTGTGGACAATCTCTTAGTAGATGTTCTTCTCCACAACCCCAACATTTCAAAGGTTCTCTCTTTGGGTTATCATTCTTCATTGGTACGGATCCAGACATTTTGTTTCCGCCCAAGGAGGGAAAGTTCTGCTGGTGTACACTCCAGGCTTGGAAGCTCATCCTTGGGTTCTTCTTATAGTTCTTGAATCCTGGGGATTTAATCCCCATTTTCTGAAATCTCGAACTATTCTTCTGTTTCCATCCTTCGCGAGGTTCTGTTCGATGTCCAAACTATTCATGACAATAGGTTGCCTTTCAGATAGTGCCTTCTAGGGTCTTTGGCTCATCAAATTCAATTATGTTTCGATAGTCCTTAGGTAATCTGCTGATGAAGCATTGCACCTTTTCCTTTTCTACTTTTATATAAGGTACATACCTCAAAAAATCGAGGAATTTGTTGACATATTCCTCTATAGTGAGTTGCCCCAGTTTGAGTTCATAAAACTCTTTAGTCTTCTCGTCGAAATATTTTTCCGACAAATACTTCTTCCAAAAGTATTTCTCAAATAGCTCCCAAGACAGGTCCTCTTCATGAACCCCTTTCACATTCTTAAGGTCTTCCCACCAAATGGAAGCCTTTCCATTCAAGTTGAAGGTGGCCACTCGGGCCTTCAAATTTTCTGAAAAGTCATGGACTCTAAAATACTTCTTTATTCCAAGCAGCTAGGTCTCTGCTTCCTCTCCCTTCTTTATTTCTTTGTCGAAGGAGGGTGGTTTGGATTTTCTGAATTCTTCGAATTTATGACCCTTGGAAATATTTTTCTTCTTCTGTTTTCTTTGGTAATAGGATCTAGTTCTGCTACTAGAAGAGCCCTCTGAATCACCAGCTTCCTTTTCAGAGGAATCGTTCGACGCTTGTCCTTTACCTATGGGGTGGAACTTTCTTGAGGTGCTCCTCTTAGTGTGGCAACATATATGGCCATGTTTCTGTATCTCAGGTTCATGCTGCATTTGTCGTTGTAGGTCGGATAAGCTCTGTAGTAAAACTGCATTAATTTCTGTTTGCTTCTCTTGTTCTTTCATCATCCTCTCATTCTCAGCCTTGCAGCATTTTAATTCGACCATGAGGCTCCTCACAGTCTCAGCTAGATCTGGAGGGGTTCCTACTACCCTACTTTCATAAGAATATTCATCTCTATTGTGGGAGCCTTCCCCCATCTCTTGGTGAGTCACCATTCTATGCATCTGTAATTTCCCACGGTTGATTGTCCACTTGGGTGAAAAAGACAAATGCTGGTTGTTATTCAATAATTATATACATTCATAACCCGCACATAATTCATATTTCTTTTACATGCATACAGACAATCGGGGTTTTCATTTTTAACTTTGACCTTGGATCAAGAGAGTTAAGATAGAGGGTTACTCCTTTTAGGAGTGCTTCGAACGGAGTCTCTACGCAACTCGTTCATGAGCCCAAGCAGGCCAAGTGTTGTAACCATGCTCTGATACCAATTTGTAACACACCCACTATGGAAATAAAAAAAAATCGGCTTTTTTATTCTTCTTTTCTACGAGGAACATAATTCCCCAAATCCCTATGGGGCCTGATACAGACCCTGCCATCCCTTATCCGTACCCATATGATTGGCGACTATGACCACAGGCCTTACCGAAGAGGTGCTCCTAGCTTTCAAGATTCAAGAAATCGCAATGCATGTATTCCCCTGTTCTCTTATCTTTCGATGGGATGAAACTCAAAATGGACCTAACCAACTAGCGAGGCTATCAACAACCCAGGTTAAGTCTGGGTTCTCTATCCTTCGGGATTTCGCATACCAGAATTTCAGGAGATGCGATGACAGGAGGTCTCACACCTGGGTCTCCCGAGAGCCAGAACTCCGAAACCTGCATACCATATATATATATATATATATATATCTTACTCAACCTATTTCGGGATTTCACATCTAGTAGATACAAGGGACACAAAATTTCCTTTGGGGATCTCGGGTACCGAAACACTGAAACACCCAAGGCTATACGTACTCGGCCATTTCGACATTTCACCTATCAGGATTTTGCATTGTGCGATGACAAGAAGTCTCGCTCCTAGGTTTCCCAGGAGCCGAAAAATCCAGGTCATCAAAACTCATCCATGCTAGTCCGAGTTGGGGTTTTACTAATCGGGATTTCGAGGCTGGCACATACAGGGGAAACTTACCCTTGTGTCTTCCGAGTATCGAAATGTCGAAACGCCAACCCAAGTCACACTATGCCATATCGAGATTTCGCAAGTCAAGACTTCATGATACAAAAGGGCGAAGATTCACACTCTTCAACTACCTGAGTGCCGAAAAGCCGATACAACCACTCATCATACACTCGACCAAAAATCAGGGTTTCGCTGATTGGAGATTCTCGATGTGCACAGATAGGAGGTCTCACATATAGATCTTCTGAGAGCCAAAACTACAAAATACCAACTCTTAACCTATGCATCTATTTTAGGATTTCACCCATTTGAATTTCGTGGGTCAGGGATTCATGGTGCCAAAACACCGAAATCTCATATCTTCTCCATACTATATCAATTTGGGATTTTGTAAGTCGGGGTTTCAGGACTTGTGGGTACAAGGGAATATGCCCTTGAGTATTCTGGGTACCGAAATGCCAAACCCTCATAACTTATGCACATGCTATCATTTCGGGATTTCAAAATTCTGGGTTTCGGGACTTGCTTGTACAAGGGAATATGCCCTTGGGTATTTTGGTTGTCGAAACACCAAAAGGTCCTAACCCATCCATGCACTGTCATTTCGGGTTTTTGTGAATCGGGGTTTCGGGACTTGCGAGTACGAGGGAATACGCCCTTGGGTATTCTAGGTGTCGAAACACCAAAAGTTCCTAACCCATCCATGCGAAGTCATTTTGGGTTTTCGTGAATCAGGGTTTCGGGACTTGTGAGTATAGGAGAACTCGCACTAAGGTACCTCAGGTGCCGAAACACCAAAAAACGAGGTCTTAACTACATGCTGTCCTTCGAAATTTCACAAGTCGGGGTTTTGGGACTTGCGAATACAAGGGAATACATTGTTAATCCCTAATATTGGCTCATTACCCCTTAATTGGGGTATATTATATTAGTAATGTTATTTTATTTATGTCATCTTTAGGCCATTAGTTGTAATTATACCTCCTAGTCTCCTATATATACCAAGGAGACATTTTCATTTTGAATCATCTGGTACTTGAAAATTTAAAGTGGGGTAAAAGGAGGTTTCCCCCTTGAAGAGGCTTATTATCTAAAATTATCTCTTTTTCAAGGCATTGAGTACTTTTTCTGAGGATTTTCTATGCTATATTGATATTTGGTTCTTAACATATGGTATCAAAGCTCAAGGTCTTGGGATTTCGCAGCTACATTTGAGACACCTTGGAATTTTTGCTATAACTTTTTTTCTACAATGTTTCAAAAGGAACGTCTTAGAGGCTATTTAGTATATGGATGAAGGTACGATGGGTTCAAAATTAATCTCCTGAGGCCTTACACATTTAGAGATACATCCTATACAAGATATGGTTCTGGAATCATCCTGAACTTAGTCATTACGGAATTGTCTCTATAAAAACACTTCTGTAATGTTTCATACCTTTAAATCTAGAGGATATTTACAGAAATTAGTAAGGTATATGTGGTAAAAATTTCATCTTCTAGGTCATCTTAAATTTGTAGATACACCCTGTGTAAGATAGGGTATTTGACTAGTCCTATTGACTAGTCTCAAGAAGGTCTTCCAAGTAAAACAATCATAAATTATTCCTAGAGTATCCAAATTGAGTGGGTCTGGTTTCATTGGATTTTGGACATTCTGTAGTATTTATGGTGCGAGTTTCATAATTTTATATCAGTTATTTTGTGTGGGGCACGCTATACAACTGAGATCTCCTGGAAAGATAAAAAATAGACAAGTTGTGGGGAAGTTACCATAAATTCCACTTGCCACATCCAATTTTGATCAGACCTGTGGCATTGCAGAGAAGAAATATCATAGAACTACATAAAAGAAAGTTTCATACCCAGAAGGGCCAAAAATTGAGAGATACAACAGAAGAAATATTGCCTAGCATAACCACATCAAAATCAAGGTTTAAAAGTGATACTTGGCCAACATGCCACCCAAAAAGGGACCTTCTACACCAAATAAGCCTCCAGAAAATCCTACTTGGACTCTTGATTAAGGTGAAGAAATACGTAGGGACATAAATTATTTACAAAAGAAGATAGTAACAAAATATGAACTACAAGAGATGGAAGCTAAGTTGGAGGCAAAGATGGATGGTTTAAAAGAGAAGATCATGGAAGTATTGAAAAATTTCGTAACAAAGAAGACACCTGAAAGTGAAAATGCATCCCATGAAATTCATGATGAGGACACAAGGAAGGCGAATCAAGAATGGAGAAACTCCAACTTTGGTTTGAAGACCAACTACGTTCCTAAGATTGATATGAGGAAGTTTGATGGAAAGGACCCAATCACATGGATACTTCAGATGGAGCAATTCTTTGATCTTCATAATGTGCCACATACACAAAAGGTATGAATTGCTTCTTTATATTTAGAACCTAATCAATTTGTATGGTAACAATGGCTTTGTTCTCGCAAATCACTCGTCACTTGGATAATTTTCACGAAAGAAATGATAGCACACTATGAGGATACAAGGATCAATACCTTCTTTAGCCAATTGATAAATCTCAATCAAAAGGGTTTAGTTACTGAGCACATTGAGAGATTCCAAAGATTGAATATAAAGGTAACTGATATTCCAGATCAGCACTTGATTGATGTATTCATAGGAACTTTAAAGGATAACACTCAACATGAGGTTAGCCTTTGGGAACCCAAATCATTGGAGAATGCATTTAAGGTGGCAAGAAATGTTGAAAGTAAAAATATGGCTATGGATACTAGAAGGACCAATCCTAACATCTATAGAGAGAACAATGCTCCTTCGCCTAAAACAACTCAACCTACAAGGTTGACACCTCAACAATTGGAGGAAAGAAAAGAAAAAGGTTTATGCTTTAATTTTGACAACAAGTATAGTAAGGGACATAAGTGTGGTGAGAATAAATTATTCTACATAGATTGTGAAGAGAAAGAAGAACAAGAACAAGAACCATCTCAAGATGAAAACGTAGAAGCAATTTCATCTAAAGATTTGACTCCCACGATATTGTGTAATGCATTGGCTAGAATTAGCACTCATCAAACCTCAAGATCGAAGGATACATCAAAAATAAAAAGGTAGTAGTCCTAATTGATTCTTGCAGTACTCATAATTTCATTCACTATAAATTAGCCAAAGATCTCAATTGCTTTGTATATCCAGTGCCAGAGTTTCAAGTAATGATTGTAGATGGAGGAACTATCAATTTCTTAGGAAAATGAAATAAGATCAATCTTACTATGGGGGAATATGTAATGAATAGTCCAATGATTTATATGCCCATGGGGGGTGCATATGTTTTACTAGGAATCCAATGGTTACAATCATTAGGAACAATGGATTTTAATTTTCAAGAACTTTTCATGAAATTTTCATTGGAAGGAAAAGAAATTGAGTTAAGAGGTATCACAGGGAAACCAGGTAAGGTGATAATCTCTAACGGCATGAAAAAATTATTGTAAAAAGGGCATCAAGGAATTATTGCACAACTATGCTCACTAGATGTTCAAACATCTAAGCCATCTATTCCTCAATATCTCCAAAGGATCATTGATAAGCATTCCAAAGTATTTGAAGATATTCCGAAAGGTCTTCCACCCACTCGAAATCATGATCATCAAATTCACCTAATTCTTGGGAGTGTTCCTCCTAACATTAGGCCATAAAGATACCCTTACGATCAAAAGAGTGAAATTGAGTGCATGGTTGAAAAAATGTTAGAGGCTGGCATTATTAGACCAAGCCAAAGTTCTTACTCTACACCAGTGGTAATGGTATTCAAGAAAGATAGCTCATGGTGTATGTGTCCAGATTATAGAGAGCTCAACAATATCACTATTAAAGATAAGTTCCCCATTCCCGTTATTGATGAACTACATGGAGCAATCTATTTCACAAAATTGGATCTTTGTTCAGGGTATCATCAGATCAGAATGAAGGAAGAAGATATCCCAAAACAAACATTTCGAACTCATGAAGGCCATTATGAATTTTTGGTCATGCCTTTTGGCCTTACAAATGCACCTTCCACATTCGAAGGGTTGATGAATTCCATTTTCAAGCCCTTCCTTTGAAAATTTTTGTTAGTATTTTTTGATGATATACTAATCTATAGCAGGTCTTGAGAGGATCATGTGCGACATGTTGACAAGGTGCTACAACTACTAAAGGAGAAACAACTATATGCCAAACCATCCAAATGTTTATTTGGAGTAAAGGAGATAGAGTATTTGGGTCATATTGTATCTCATGAAGGTGTCAAGGTAGACACATTAAAGAATCTTAGAGGATTTTTGGGTTTGACAGGTTACTACCGCAAGTTTGTTCCCAAGTCAGTGCTGGGAGGAGGTTTCCATGGATTTCATCACATGTTACCAAAGTCTAAAGGAAAGAGTGTCATCATGGTGATTGTTGATAGACTGACCAAGTATGCGCACTTTTGTGCACTCTCTCATCCCTTCAAAGCTAGTACAGTTGCTACTGCATTCATGGAGACAGTTCAAAAGCTACATGGCAGCCCAAAGATTATTGTAAGTGACAGAGATCCCATCTTCACTGGACATTTTTGGACAAAATTATTTTCTTGATTGGGTACTCAATTGGCTCATATCTCATCCTATCATCCTCAATCTGATGGAAAAACTGAGATAGTGAACAAATGTTTGGAAGTCTACCTTCATTGCTTTGTCTCTGATAAACAAACACAATGGTTCAAATGGTTACCCTTGGTAGAATGGTGGTATAACACTTCCTTTCATACTACAACAAAAATGACACCATTTATGGAACTTTATGGATACCACTCTCCTTCCGTCACTTCTTCTATAAAAGAAAAATCTAAGGTTCAAGCAGTGGAAGATCACATCGAGAATCAACAAGAATTTCTCCAAATCTTAAAGGACAACCTGACCATGGCATAGAATCGCATGAAACAACAAGAAGATCAACATCATAGTGACAGAAGTTTTGAAGTAGGGGATTGGGTGTTTTTAAGACTACAACCGTACAAACATATGTCCCTCCAGCAAGCTAAGAAGGTTAATAAATTATCACCAAAGTACTATGGCCTTTATAAGGTGTTGCAAAAGATTGGTACTATGACATACAAATTGGAGTTGTCGGCATCTTCACGAGTACACCCAGTTTTCCATGTTTCATGCTTAAAGAAGGTTATAGGTGACAAGATCCCAGTTCAAACTATATTTCTAGAACTTGACGAGGAAGGAAAAATCATATTGGAGCCTAAAGCCATCATTGACACAAGAATTTGATAGTTGAGGAATAGATCCATTTCAGAGTATCTCATTAAATGGAAGAAACTACCGGCTGAAGATTCCACTTGGGAAGATGAGTCTTTTATACAGAAGCATCCAGAGTTACTCAAGCGTTGTGGACAAAACTTGTCTCAATGGGAGGGGCATGTTAATCCCTAATATTGGCTCATTACCCCTTAATTGGGGCATATTATATTAGTAATGTTATTTTATTTATGTCTGCTTTAGGCCTTTAGTTGTAATTATACCTCCTAGTCTCCTATATATACCAAGGAGACATTTTCATTTTGAATCATCTGGTACTTGAACATTTAAAGTGGGGTAAAAGGAGGTTTCCCCCTCGAAGAGGCTTATTATCTGAATTTATCTCTTTGTCAAGGCGTTGAGTACTTTTTATGAGGATTTTCTATGCTATATTGATATTTTGTTCTTAACATATGCCTTGGGGTGTTCTGGGTGCTGAAACACTGAAAAGTCGAAGTATAAGAGAACCAATCCCTCTCGTGTAGGGTTTTATGACTTAAACCATAAAATCATCCTTCAGGTCCTCGGGCAATTTTCACCAGGTTTGAAGACCAAATTGAAAGGTCTTCTGGAAAGTAAGGTAGCAATCCCGAAAGGGTGCCCCTATGGGGAAATCTATCCAGGGTATCATGTGAGGCAAATAAGGGAACAAATCTCCCAAGAACAGACTTGAAATCTGAATAGTTCAATATATATATATATATATATATATATATATATATATATATATATATATAAACATAATCCATAGGTGGTATTTCCAATATAAGCATGCATCCACCATTTCTGATCAAAACAACACATAGACGATCTTATGTTGAACCATTCATAATTGCAAAAACCAAGAGCGTACTTGATAGAATATTAATTTCAAGATGCAAGATATAACACTTATCAGAAAAACACCAAGTTTGATGCAACTGCTGAGAGGGGTGCTCGTTTCCACCTAACCGTAGGTTCAACGATTCCAAATGGATTTACCACTAGCCACCCCCGAGCTTAGACCATGATGTTGTGAGACTGAGTCTTTGTATGTCAAAAGTCAAGAACAAAGGCTACTCTCCTTCTTCTCTACTCATCCAACACTCTGTGTAATTTTCTAGAGTTATTCCAATTTTCTCCCCTCTTGCGATCTCTGTCGTGACTGTCCCCTCCACACTTCTTCCCCCATGCATTTCTCTCTGGCGAGGTTTTGTGTGGCATGATATTCCTCATGGTGGTCAGGAATGGGGACTCTAGGGATGGGTGGTTCATCCCCCATCCCTCATTAACTCATGAGGAGCCCTTTACCTACCAACCTGGTGAGTTATTTAATTCGGGCCCAGCGAGCCGCTCTTGGTTCTCCGGGCAAGTGAAGACCAAATATAGTATTGGTTTCAATGGAAGTTAATGCCACCATTCTAGGTGGCTTCCACCACCTTTCTTCAGCCATCGTGGTCTCGTTTTCATCACACCCCACTCTCAACAGTCTTGCAACATATATTCATAACATTATTTACATTCATCGACATTTTACACAAGGTCCATTCACATCACACATTCACATTTTTGAGTTTGCCATAGTTATTGTCCAGTATAGTTATTTTTTTTATAGACTGGGGGAAACAGGGTGTTACATTGGACTTGAGCCAAAACAAAGAAGAATGGCAGTAACAGTGCTATCTAATGGAGAGAAAGTTGAACAACAGTTCAGAAAGAAGACTGTAGAGATGAAATTTGTAGCAGGGTGGCAAGTTGAGGCCACAGAGAATAAGGAAGATATCATGGGATATCATGCTGATCTGCCCATCTGCAGAAAGAAAGTGTTGCTGAGGAGACTGCATGGATAGAGCCAACCATTTAAACAACTGGATGAAGTGGGAGAAGACATCAAAAGTCTAATGTTGAGATGAACAGAGACTGCCAGTAGAAAAAGACTGGGCAGAAGAGAAGCAACAACAACAGCAGAGCAACGAAAGTAGAAGCAAGAGTAGAGAAATGGAGCAGCTGAACAACTCCAAAGAATTGTTTGGGATCCAGGAGGATTTCAACAATGGAGTTTGGAAGCTCATGAGCAGGATCTCATGATTTTTGCAGCTGAGGAGTATGATGCAGGAGCATCACTCCACGTCATCACGTGCCAGCCAAGTGAGGCACATCAACACATACATTTGATGAAGGAAGAGAGGCACAACCCTCATTTCAAATTTTGAATTTGAGTGTAATTAAATTCTTGTAAGGCTATTAGAGCCATGAAGCCATGCATATATGTAGGCATAGTTGTAGATAGCCTTAATGGTTTGTAAGGCTGAGATCTAGATCCGATTCTGGACTAGACAACCCATTCAATGTAAAGTTAATGTAATTGAATAGGGTAGGTGAGAAGGAGGGAAGAGCTCAAGGAGCCCTCCCCATGTAAAACATTGAAGATCTATTTTTTGAGTTAGTCTTAGAGAGCATAGAGAAGGAGTTGAGACTCTGTCAAAGTTTGAGCTCAGGAACACCTTGTAAAGAGAGGAATTTTTATTAATACAAAACAAAGAATTTTTTCCTGCATATTGTCTGTATTGTGTGAATGTCTTTGAGTGTTCATTTTATGTTGTGAATGTATGGTTAGGTATGCATTTGTAGGGACAGATAGGTTCTTCTATCTGAGGATTTCTTTGGTTTCAGGTTTGGGGATCTTTGAGGCTTCATGCCAAGAGGGCGTGACAAAACACTGCGGGTTCTAATAGCCAGTGCTTAGAGAGGACTTCCAGTTCTTCAGAATCTAGACAAAGATATGCTAAGGAGAGTACGACAACTGAAGTCATAAACTCTAGAGAAGATCTCAAGGTTGTTGAACACCTTAGAGATAAAACTGTGTGGAATAAGACACAGTAGAAGACATAATTTTTGAGGAGTTCTATAGAGGCTCTACCAGGAGGGTATTGAGCACAAACATAGAGTGTTGAGAAGGAAATCTACTGGGATTTCAATAAGAAGTCAGAATCACGAGGATTCTAGATGCTCTGCCAAGAGGGCATTGAGTAAGTGCCAGAGTGCACAGGAAAGGACTCCTTGAATTCTGAAGTTGAAGAAGAGTCCAAGGAAAGGGATCTTCACAGGGTTGCTAAACACCCTGCATACTCAGAAAGAAGTTTCTTGAGAAAGAGAGTGCCAGGAGGGCATAAGATTCTCCATATGAAGGAGAAGGAAAGAGTGAAGTCCCTTAGAGATCTAAGCAATAGAGAAGCTCAGAAGAGATAGCACCTTTGTGTGTGTAGAGACTCTATAGGAGTGCAGAAGTCAAAGAATCCTTTGAGGATTTGAAGGGAGAAGCTCAGGAGGAAAAGTGCCTTTGTGCACAGGCCATAGCTGCAAAGATCGTAGAGGCAGGGGAACTCTTTGGAGAGTTTAGAGTCTCGAAAGCTCAGGAGTGACATCGTATTTGAGAATGCAGGTGATACCCAAGGGTGTAGAGCTCACAGAGGAAAAGAAAAGGTCGAGGCCTTTAGAATTTGAAAAGTCTTCCAAAGTTGGGAAGAAAGCGCAAGCTCAAGGGGAGAGCACAACTACCGTCAGATTAGGCCAAAGGGAAGATCTAGATCATTGAAGTATTTATGTTCAGATAGCAGCAGGAGATGAGCAGAGGAAAAGAGTAGGTCTGGGCCATTAGATCTTACTCAAGCAACCACTAGCCATCGGATCTATCGAAAGAAGCACGAGGTTTAAATCCTCACGCGTAGAGTAGAGAACCCAGAAAGTCCCAAAATAGTGAACGTATCGGGATTTCAGAGTTTGGGATTTTGGAGTTCCTGATGATGAGAGATCAGGTCACCTCTTAGTGAAAGTCCTGAAGGTAATTGAGCCATCCATATGGAAGTAGGACACGTGTCGTGATATCTCCATTTTAGGGATTTGGACACTAGGAAGAAGAGAAGAGAGTCTTCGGCTTCGCAACTGGTAAAGTCCCAAAATGATCTGGACCATACATCTATGGAGGACACGTGGAGGAGATCAGGGAGTCACTAGGATTTCAGATACTAGGGATTTGAAGGACCAAAGGAATTAGTTTCATTGGGGTCATCGAGTCTAGAAGACCAAAAGGGAATAGGATCATCCAAGCGGAGGACATGTGGCAGTGATCCAGGCAATGGGAAAGTTCCGAAAGGAGCATTTAGACATTTCGACTACTGGAAATGTGAGAGGTAATAGTTAGAAACTCTTGACCCTTAGAATCCCAAAAGGATCTGAGCCATTGGATCAAGAGGGGCTTTGAGTCGTTGACCTCGTCCAGGGGTGAAAAGGGCCGTATCATCACTTGGGCATTTCATATACCGGAAGTGCGAGAGAGAAGGGGCAGAGGGGACCTTGCATTAGGAAATCCCGAAACATGAAAGTCTGAAAGAATTTGGAGGAAGCTATCATTTCGGCATATTGAATTTCAGAACTTCGAGAGTTCTGAGGACAAGGTGATCGAGAATTTCGGTACTAGAAACCCCGAAATTGCGGAACGCGAAGAGCCGGGGAAAGGAAAATCCCTGGAGGAGAAAATTCGGAGAGAGAGGCATTTCGGGATACCAGAATTCAACATTTTAGGGATCCTGTAGACATAAGGTTGGAGCATTTCAGTGTTGGGAAACCCAAAATCGCAAAAGGAATAGGAGGTTGGGACACATGTATTTTTGGCATTCTATAATTTGTTTTTTTGAGAGTCTTGAAGACAAGAAGTTGGGCGCGTTGCAACAGTGAACCCCGAAGAAGACTGCGGTCATATGAGGGGAGGTCATGTGGACTAAGGTTTTAGCCCAGGGGGCTAACCACAAGTAAATCCTATTTCGGAAAATCGACATTTCGGTGACTGGGAGATTGAGGAGTCAAGGACTCTCGACATCAGAACACAAAGAGTTCCAAAACCCAAATTTGCAATCCTGAGGAGGAAAAGGAAGTGGTCATATTCAAAGGTCGTAGAAAGTAGGACATGTGGATTGATTATTGGATATTCTAGTGGGAATCCAAAGAGTCTCTTTGGCTTGGGGAAGTTTTTGAACGATCCTTAGACTGCGAGGTCGCGCAGGACATACGGAGGAAGGGGTGTCTGTGGCACACAAGCAGAGGCTCTGTAGGCAGCCTTGCAATTGGAAGAGAATCAGTACCAGTAGACATACCCGACTATCGAAGAACTGAAATAAGATCTGAAGAAATTAACATTTCAGCTGAACCAAAATAAGAACAAGGAAAAATGAGAAGTCGTTTGGTGTACCACATGCAAGACAGAAGGACACCAAAAAAGTGAATGTCTAATGTTCACATAGTATATGGTAGCAAACATGCCAAACCTGCTGCCACATTGGGGATTATGGTTTGAAATCTACAAGAAACCAAGTCATGACCCTTACCATTTCATGATGATGTAGAAATACCAAACAGTCCCAACGAACTCATATTGCACATTTTGCAAGTCAATTGGCCACAACGAAAAAGACTACCGAACTATGGAGATGATGCGGGAAAGAACCTTAGATGCATACAAGGTATAGGTAGAAATGATGACTGGGCAGGCAACACCACAGTTCACTCAATCCCCAACACCATACAACACTGCGCAACATCAGTATAATACTGTGAAACAACCTTATAATAATGCACAATCATAGTACAACCCAACACAATTCCAGTACAATATCATGCAGTATAATCAGGGACCACAATATAACATGCCACGAGGTGATCACGCAACCTATAGAGGAGTAGGACGAGCTAGAGGAGGTTTCAGATGTGGAAGAGGACCAGTCACATGTCACAATTGCCAACAACCAGGACATTATACACAGGAATTCCCACTACCACCAGCAACCTATATGTATTGTCGCGCTTCAGACCATAATACAAAGGAATGTCTGACATTACTCGTAAAGATCCAGGAAAAAAGGAACCAAAATAACCAGAATATTCAATGGATTTCATCCAAAGCGAGGGATGATAGACGGAACATAAGCATAGTCACTCGAGGAGGAACGAAAACATGAAATGACGTAGTTCGACAGGACCCAGCACAAAAACCAATGGGTAAAGAAGAACCCTGACCCCAAGAAGCAGTTCGACACTCAAAAGGAAAAGGAGATCTTTACAAAATCTCGACAAGAATTCCAGAAGTAGGACATAGCACTGACTACGTAGCAAAACAAGGAAGCTTTAGAATATGACATGCCACCATCACTAGACCATACCAACATAATACAACCTAAGGAACAAGTAAGTACTATCAAAGACTTTTTGCAATCATGCATCAAAATGTTAAGTGATCCTTCATCTATCAAAGTATTGCAAAACATCCTAGAGAAATGTAGCAGCAAGATGAAACAAAATTTAGAACTGAAAACTATCAACCACCTACACACAACAAGAAGAACAAGTATAGAATTTAGAATCAATGCTAATATTGGGGATTGCAACATGGGAGATAGTATACTAGATCTAGTATCCGAAGTGAACATACTACCAAAAACCACATGGAAATGCATGGGAGAACCTACACTGGGATACTCAATTGATCAATTAAAGCTAGCAAATCAACATAGAGTCTTACCAATAGGTAGATTGAAAGGAGTAACCATATATCTGGATGGGGTGTGCACTAAGGCAGACTTTGAATTCATCAAAATAGTAGACAGTACAAAACCTTACCCAACACTACTTGGTCTGGATTGGGTGTTCGACAACCAGGGAATAATTAACTTGAAAACCATAAAAATGACATTTGAGACAGGAGGCTATAGGGTTATATCCCCACTTGACCCATCAGAAGGTGAGAGGTTCATAGAACCCATTTGCATGGATCTAGATGAAATTGTCTAGTTGTACAAAACAACTGTGTGCAATGAAGAGTATATAAACCCAACTATAGACATGATACTTAGTTGGAAGAGCATTACTTCATGCACAACAGACTCAGACACTAGGTTAGAAAACTGGTGGCAAAGACTACAGGAAGTATCCACAAGAAGGTGTCCAAGAATAGACCGTGCAGTAAGATGGCTTGGTGTAGAAATCAAAGAACCACCTAGTTTTCACGGACTAAATGATTTGGAAACTTTCTTGACACAATACAAAGATGAAGTCTTAGAGAAATAGAGACTATTAGCACTAGATTTATCACTAAAGGCTACACCCACAATATGGTGGGGTGTGCATAAAGAGACTATCACATATTGGTACCAATGTAAACGATTACTGCGCATAAGGTTCGACCCAGAACAAATATGGAACAACCGACAAAAATATGATGGACTAGGAATACCAGTAGAACACTTGGAGGCATGTAAAACACTATGGAAAATTATGCTACCAGAAGAATGGTCTCACCACTTCAGTCATACTTTAGAAGACATACTAGTGAATTGGTATATAGACTAGGAAATGCGAAAAGGAACCAAGACATGGGCGACACTCCAACAGAACCATACATTCACTTTCTCATTCGAGCATGAGAACCCCAACATAGACACAGCCCTGAAACAAATCAGAGATGTCATATTCACTACAGAATCAGAAGTGGAAGTTATCATAGAGGTACAACAACGGAATAAGAAGACAGTCAAGGAATTGATGTCATGCTACTAGGTACAGGAAGAAGCACCAGATGAATATGATCCACATGATATTCATATCGAAGAAGTTGAAGGCTAGAGAGAGGTGGAAGGACCACCCTTAGAATCAAAGGTCATCTCTGTGCCAATCAAGATCAAGAAGGTTAACATAGGGACCATTGAGCAGCTCAAAATGGTCAGAATTGGAGATTATTGGGACGCAGAGACACTAGAAATCATCACATAATTGTTGCGCAAATACAACGACCTTTTTCCCACAACCTTTACGGAGATGAAAGGAATAGACTAAGAATTAGGAGAAATGAAGATACCACTCAGACTTGATGTGAGACCCATTAAACAATGACCATACAGTCTGAACCCCATCTACAAACAGAAAGTCAAAGATGAGATCAACAGGATGCTCGAGGATGACATCATTGAACCAATCGAAGAATCAAAATGGATAAGCCTAATGGTAGTAAAGGACAAGAAATAAGAAAGAGGGATCAGGATATTTGTCGACCTGAGGAAGTTGAATGATTCTTGCTTACATGACCCATTCCCCACACAATTCATAGATGAAGTACTCAAGAACGTAGGAGAACGCAAAGCCTATTCATTCATCGATGGATTCTCAAGATATCATCAGATTAAGATAGTACAAGAGGATAGACACAAGACCACATTTGCGATAGAATGGGGATCTTATCAATACACAATCATGCTGTTTGGATTGAAGAATGCACCTGCGATATTCTCCAGATTGGTCATCGCAACATTTAAGGAATTCATCCACCAATTTCTTGAAGTCTACCTGGATGATTGGATGGTTTACAGCCTATTAAAAAACCATGTTGAAGTTTTACGCCTGATGTTAGAACGATGTTGATAATGCCAGATATCACTGAATATCATGAAATGAATATTTGGAACACCATTTGGGATACTACTGGGACACATAGTATGAAAACAGGGTTTATTAATGGATCCGGCCAAAATCATAGCCATTGTTAATATGCCAGCACCAAAAACAGTCTACCAACTAAGAGAAACGTTAGGACATATGGGATACTATAGGAAATTCATCAAAGGCTATGCGTAGATTATAGCACCTATGGAAAAATTGTTAAGGAAGGATACCAAGTATCAGTGGAACGATGAGTGCCAACATGGTCTGGATACCATGAAGGAAAAGATGGTCACCACACCAATATTGGTATTTCTAGACTAGGAGAAGACATTCCATGTACATGTAGATACATCAACAATAGTACTTGGAGATATTTTAGCGCAACCAGGAGCAGGAGACTTGGATCACCCGATAGCATTCGCAAGCATGAAATTATCAGACCCAAAACATAATTATAATACGATAGAAAGAGAAGGTTTAGATATGGTTTACGCACTACAAAAATACAAACATTACCTATTGGGAAAACACTTTAAGATGTTTACAGATCACTCAACCCTGAAATACCTAGTTAACAAGCCAGTGTTGGGGGGGGAGAATCTATCAATGGTTACTGCTATTTCAATAATTTGACTTTGAGGTAATAGTCAAACCAGGGAAACTGAATGCAGGGTCTGACCACTTATCAAGGGTCACAAATGGAGAGGAACCAATGAATTTGGAAGACAACTTTTCATCTGCACAACTCTTCAAAGGTACAGATTGTTGACAATTACTTCACAGATATCATCCAATACTTGAGCACAGGTACTACGCCACAGGGATATACCACTGCATAGAAAAAAAACCTGGTAGTCCACGCAACTGACTATCAACTGATCGCAGGGCATCTATACAAAATGGGCACAAATAACATCTTACGATGATACATACTAGACCACGAACATCCAAGAATTTTAGCATAAGCCCGCGAAGGAATAGCAGGAGGGCATTATGAAGGAAAAGATATCGCGCAGAAGGTACTACGCACAGGATTATGGTGGCCAATGATCCATCAAGACTTGAAATAATATTTTCAACAATGTGATGTCATTCAATGGGTCAACAAACCCAAAAGAAGGGACGAGATGCCACTATGATCGTGAGTGACACTTTAGGCATTTGACAAATGGACAATAGACTTTGTGGGACCCATTAACCCACCCGCCAAGAGAACAGAGGTGAGATACATTATCATTGCGACATAATACTTAATGAGATGGGCAGAAGTTGCACCAGTAAAAGATTGCAGTGCAGAGACAACTGCCCACTTTCTTTTCGAACAGATAATTACTAGATTTGGGTGCCCAATATTTCTAATGAGCGACCAAGGAACACACTTTATCAACAACACCATCTGAGTGATTCTTTAAGAATTTGAAGTTCATCACCAAAAAATCACACCATATCACCCACAGGCTAATGGCATAGTAGAAGCCTTCAACAAAATTCTAAAGAATGCCCTGACGAAGATATGTAACGTCAACAAGGACGATTGGGATCTCAAGGTGCCAGCAGTACTATGGGAGTATAGAACCACATGAAAAAAGTTGACAGGTCACACACCATTCAAACTGGTCTATGGTCAAGAAGTAGTAGTTTCATTAGAATTTCTAATACCTAGTCTACGTGTAGTAGCTATCACAAAAATGACAGAACAAGGCGCAATCCAAGAATGAATGGATAAATTACTGTCAATGGAGGAAGACCGAATCTTGGCAGGATTCCATAAACAAGTAAAGAATGCGAGAGATAAAGTGTGGCATGACCGCCACATCAAGAGAAAGATGTTCAAGGAAGGAGATCTAGTATTTCTCTACGACAGTAAAGTGTTGTAGCACCTAGGGAAGCTGAGGATGCATTGGCTAGGACCATATGAGGTAAAATATGTCATGAATGGAGGAGTTGTATATTTGAAAGATCTAGTAGGCATAGACCTCAGAGGAATGATCAAGGGGAGCTGACTGAATCTATACAAATATAGTCGACTACCCACCGCGTAGTAGAAAAAAAAAAAAGGAAGAGAGCCTAAAAATAGTGCGCGACATGATGGACAAGCCGCATACGAAACACAAAACTAGTGAGGGAAAAGAAAATGGCCATATCAAAAAGGGAAACAAGAAGGAAAAGGAAAGTTAGCAAAAGCACACTGACAAGACAACATGAGGAAAAATTAAAGCAAGGAAAGGACGGATGGGATGTCACACTAAATGCACAAACTGGTGATGACAAAGTAGCCATAAGGGCAGGTATGAAACCAATGCGGATGCATTGAACCCACACTTATGGTGCATTAATTGCACAAGGTAGGAGGTGCCCTCAACAAGCTTCATTGCACACCCATACAACACATGAGCACAAAAAAAGTTAGTCTATTCACAAAAGAAGAATGGAGAAACAAAAATAGAAGCCCAAACACACAGAACAAGATCTCAGAGCTTATCCGAGATATTTGAACCAAAAAAACATTTGACAGACACCAGTATGGCACCACCAAATCTCATAGAACCAGACCAAATAGTCAGACCAACTAAGGTTCAAACTAGGTCGTGAGGAACATGGGAAGAAAATGAGCAGCAGCCACCGGAGATCGTTGATATTGATGAAATCCCATCATTGGAGGATATTCCAGTCGAATCAACACCGATCTAGGAAGAGATGCCGCAACCCCAAGTGGAAACCATGAAAGAGAATACGTTGGTAGCAGCGTAGGAGCTTCATAATCAAGCAGTAGGAACTCATCAGGAAGGATATCCATAAAACACTGAATCATCCATGGAAATAAACGAAAGCACACAGAACCCCGAAGTAGAGCTCCAACCAGATGTTCCACAAATACGCATCCCAAAATTTACTTTTTCAGACGAGTCGATTGGCGAAATAGGTAAATCTTGGGAAGAATGGATGGCGAAGCACCAACCAGAAGCTGTTGGAACTTCAAACCAGCCAACACAACCAGAAGATAGGATTTAGATACCGAGCTCACCTCGAAAGAAACCAACTGTAGAGATTATGCTACCCCACACACCAGAAGGCATACAGGTGGACTCGTAGCTATTGGGTCACCTCGGGAAGCCCAAGTTTTCCTACCATGAAGTAGTAGATGAAATAAAATATCCAAATATTGCACCACAAGTCTTCTCGGAGACAATAGCCATGAACCCTCTCGGAGGAACAATCACTAAGCCACGTAAGTGGTTAGTCGGACTAGACAGAACCAGAATCCTAGATTGCTGAAGATACCACACTTTGGCAGAGGCCAATATGCATCGTCATGCGTCAAACAACTTTTAGAACTTACGCATAGAGGGGATGTATGGCTGGGAAAACCCTTCCCCATAACTATTGAACTTATTACGCAAATTACAGGACTACCCATCCAGAGTATGGATCCCACACTGATACTAGATGACAAAGCATTGACAAAAGAAATGAAGAAAAAATATGGCACTGATAGGGGAACAAGAGGCATTATAATCAAGCGAGTTAATGATGTCATGACACAAATAGGAGCAAGGATCTTAGCATGCAAACTTCTAAGAAAATGTCGTAAAGATGAAGTATTGGCAGGAGTTATCACAGTTGCAGCTCAGTCTACAAAAGGCACGTTCATGAGTTGGGCACCATATCTATCAAACTTGTTCCAAATCAACTGTAAAGACATGCAAGAAGCAGGTACAAAATTTCACTACTCATGGCTACTTACTCTCATCACTTTCATGGGATGGAAAGAACTGAACCATGTCATGTTTTGTACCACACCAGAGCAAGGAGGAGCAATATATCGCGTCCTGAAATCCACACTATTGGCCAAGCATAAGAGGGAAAATTGAATTATATTTGAAGCTCACATACGGGAAATGAAGGAAGCAATAAAATGAGCACGGAGGATAACACCAGAGGCTATTGCACGATTCAGGGGCATTGCCAATTTTTGGGCTAGACAACAAGCCATGTGGATACAACCAAGAAAGGACCCACATAAATAGTGGCTACATATGCTCTATTGTGTCACCAAGAGATACATAGACATGATAATCCACAAGTGGATGAATGAATGGAAGATCCCAACCATACCTAGAGCAGTACTGAGACAAACAATAGAAGGAGGGGCTCCACAGCTGGAAACACAGCCTCCACAAGTCCCAGTACCCAAGAAACCAAGAACGATCCAAATCAAGTTGACTCAGACAGAGGGTGACATAGAGTAGCCAGGGACCTAAAAGGGGAGAACAAAAACCACTCAGCCAACCAATGAACAACAGAACCTGGCTAAGGGAGAACAGTAAACTGTGACGAACCCCATCACACAGGAACCAGGGGGAACTAAGAGACCAACGGTACAGGAAACAGGTGTGCGCAACAAATCAAAGGCACAACAATCACCACCAAAATACACAATCATAGAGGATGATGGTGAGATGATTTCCAGAATGGTCCAGGATTGTCTCGCAGAGGACTTTGATCATGTAGCACACCAAAGGGATAAACTACAGAAGGAGCTGGCAGAAATGGGGCAACTCCTGAAGAAATTTGAAGAAGCCCATATTACAAGTAGTAGCAGAGGCATAAAGTCATCGAGCACACTGACCATAAAAAGAATGGAGGTAGGAGAGCGTGACTCAGTTCTTCCAAAACCACATTCCATGGTTTACATAAAGTTGAGCATGCTACGAATGGATGACATTGTGGGACAAACACCACTAAAGGATTTGGATCAGATCCAATTGGTCCTAACATGGATGCTAGCAAAGGCCTTATACCAATTGCAAGTTAGCGTCAACCATGAGATACAGTCTCGAGCACATCAAAATGTGGTCGAGCTACAAAAAGTAACAAAGAAGCAGAAAACACTAGAAACAGTTTGCGCGCAGGCCAAATCTGAAACGTGGGAGGAAAAGGAATGCAGGAATGATTTGGAATGCAGACTGGAAGACATTTTTGAGAAACTTCCAACTACTACGCAAGGAAGTAACTCCCAGCGGCATAAAATATCGATAAGATTGCGCAGGCAATTGATCAGTATAAGAAGGTGATCGAGACTCTCTGTGGACAGATTAGACCAACCACTCCACCAACAGTAAAGGAGAAGAAAAATCAGGAAGCAACAGTGCAACTACAGGAGCTGGAAAAATAGGTCAACACAACAGTTGACTTGCTGGATAAAGCAAACTCTGGACAAAGATGGAAGAGGACCCACAGATCCAAAAATGGGACAAGGAGGAGGAAAGGATCAATGCAACGATCCAAGAATTCAAGAAGCAACAAAAAACCATCCCAATCCTAGAATGGGTCAAGGGGACACAAGAGTTAAAGAAGTTACAGGAATAACTTCTCATTGTGCAAACACAAAAATAGAAGCATCATGCTCAAATATTACTGTTGCAGGAACAGATAGCAGTAGTACTGGAGTAGGCAGAATAAGCCAGAACACAGTCAACATTGAATCAACTGGAATGTGAGGGACTGATAAGTGAAGAAGTAGTAGTGAAAATAGTCGATATTATCAAGGAGAAAACCACACAGGCACTGACAAAAGCAACAAAATTGTAGGAGAAGTTCTAGACGATCACTAGGGAGATCGAGGAAGCACAGCATAATTACGTGACTTGGGTCGAGTCACATGTTAATGTTGGGGGCTTGTTGGCACTAGGCTGAAGTGGAAAGAAGGAAAATCATGGGAAATAAAGCATGCAAGAAATTGAAGTGACAACTGACAAAATATCAGCACACACGAATGCAAGAAAGCATGCACAGAGGGAAGCGACAACTGGAGGAAGAACAACACGTGCATGGGAGAAAAACCTAGTGTAATAAGGTTTAGGGTTTTGGTAATATTATGTAAGTGGATGAAGATCTTGAAATGTATAAATATAGATACTAAAGTATCATATAGGGTTGTTGTGGTTGTAGTTGTGGTTGTGGTTGTGGTTGTTGTTGTCATTGTTGTTGGTGTTGTTGTTGTTGTTGTCATTGTTGATTTTATGTTAGTTTTTATGAAGATTGCGATTGTTATTGAGTGATTTTTCTGAGTATTGTTGTTGGTGATACATGAGGGGTTTAAATTGTATGAACCGAGTTTTGTAATCTATTGAGAAAGAAAGATATGAGGGAATGTAGATCTGAGGATTAGACTGCAGGCTGCAGAGCCTGGTGCAATCTAGTTCACCTCACATAGATCCTACCCACTTTTGTGGAGAACTGTAAGTGCGTGACATAGGGAGATCAAGAACTACTATAATAAAAGAGCCAAGAGCCAAATCTTTGTGGACGTAGCCCAGGAGGGGTGAACCACGGTAACATTTTTGTAATGTGTTGAATGTTTGCATAACTTTAACTTATTTCAAGCAACAGATGACTATGATTGATGAATAACCAAACAGATTATTGGAATCTTTTTATATTTTGAGTTATATGCATGCGATTCTTGGGAACAAGTAGATTACAATAATAGTTCACAGAACAGGGTCTTAATCGAGAAACCCTTTATCTCCTACTCTGTCGTAGGCTGTAAACACCTGAGCCTTACAATCAACCATCCTTAGCTATCTCGGGTGAGACTACACAGTACCTTCTGGGCACTGCGCTGCCTTCTGGTTTACTAGGAGGGACGATAGTTAGAGGCTTTGTTGGAACCCCGAATGACATGAACCCTGGGTCAATAAATCATATAACCTGAGAAGGGAGTTGATAAAACCAACAATGACTCTTTATCGCTTGGTATCTCTCATCTTCGGGTCTATCTAGATGCTCAACTGGTTGTGTCTCAGTTAAATGGGGTTTACTACATTTACGATCCTACTCTAAACCGACGGTTCCTTAGGGTACATATCTTAGAATGAAGCTTTGATTACATTATGTATATCCATGTTCCTAGGAGATTGAATCAAGTTACATATACTCTAGCTAGTCATATATTAGATTGGCATCTTGCACACATTTAAGAAACACACACACACACATGTGTTTCCTCTTAAGAGGTCACAGGTTCAAATCCAGAGGGGGGTAGGGTATGTATACCTTCGTAGAATTTACCACTCAAATTGCTGGGCAGAGGGGGGTCCCTTGTCCCACAAACAATGGGGTCTCATACACCAATTTGGTGTGATGGCTTGGCCGTGACCTTAAAAATATATTATTATTATTATTATTAAATACATTTGTAAATAAATGTAATCCATAAAAAAAAAGAGATGTAAATACGCATATATATATCACAAAGTATCATATTACATAAGTGGGTGCGAGTGCCTCAAAAAATATGTGTCCAGTAAAGAGTCACAGGGCTTATGCCCTCAAAAGTATACAAAAGGTGCCCTCAACACATAAGAAGTCTAGTCTAAGCTAAGGGTGGGGCCTGTTGGCCCTGTCATAGTTACAACGACGTTAGCCAGACGTCGAAAAAGTTGGATCCAGGTCCGTGGTACCCCAATAACGTGAGTCTGCATGGATGATGGGAGATCCTTGATCTCCGCCATGGGGACTGTCCGAGTAAATGTGGTGAGGTTCCTCTCTACCCGTCTCAATAATCTCTTAGAATATCTAGCTGGAGGTCCCCCTCCTACTACTGGTCCATCGGCTATAGCTGGTCCTACTTCTGATCGAGGACGCTGCCTAGTCCTTGAAAAGTCCACTGGACGCACTGGTCCCACATCTGCACAAACTAGATACATAGTTGTCAGATACTCTGGTACACAAAAAAATTGATATATATAAAAATACATAAAAATTAAATAACTTTAAAAGAAAAAAAAAACTACAAGCATACCTAACTCTCCTCATACCACTTTGGGAGGTACGCCCATGTCAGGGTCCCTGGAAAAGTCAATTATGACATAGGGATAGTCCTCTATCGCCGGAATCTGCCGAGACCTCCAATCGAAAAACTTTTTATCGAAGGCCTCAATGGTCCTCCCTCTCCCCTGTCATGGAAACAACGTCACCCATCTGCATACTGTTGGAGAAGAGACTATGTGCCCTCGTACTGTCTCCCTTGAACTAAGACTAAGTACCCTCTCGAAGAAGAAAGAACAAAGAATAGTCCCAAACCCAAAGTTTCTATGCCTCCACATGCGATACTTTGTCAGCTGCCTTTTCATGCAATCCAGTAAAGTAGTACTCCAATCAAAAACTTGTGCATTTAGGAACTGAACAACACAATTCATATGTGCTCGGGAAGCCTGATGCAAAGTTGTGGATCCAGTGATCCGCCCGATGTGAAAAACTATCATTTTCAATGATAGATCTGAGATCTTGTTTATAGGTACCTGTGTGCCCATTTTGTCTGTTTTGGCTTCACAATGGAGTCCAATCAACTTCACTGTGTCGTGAGGCACAGAGGGAAAAGTACGAAAATTGACTGGTTTCCCTCTCCTTGAGAGGCCAGTCATAAAGTAGATATCCTCGGTCGTTGGAGTCAATGACTATCCCTCAAGCATGAAGGCCTCTGCATCAGGATGCCAATAATCAACCAAGGCATTCAGTAGCCTAGGTTGTGTGCACATGAAAGGACACTGGAAGAAATTTAGAAAACCACATTACACCAATGCGGCGGTAGAAACAGGGTCCTCACTGACCATAAAATCACTATCCTCATGCTCCCTCTCTCTCCAACAAATATACATCCTGCAATTCGCAAGTTCATGAGGGATTAACTCTTGATTTTTTTAATATTTTTCCACAAAATGGAGGTTATACGTAGTCTGTAGTGTACACATTCATGTGTACATGCGTGCAACTTTTCTCATGCCCACATGCATAGACAAGATGTCAGAGGAAAGCCCGCGTATACATAGGGCCGACCTTTTTAAAGGTTGGCGCCCATCCAAAAAAAAATTTTAAATGCATAAAGGAAGAATTGAAATGAAAGAGGGTTTAGTATGTACTTACTTGGTCCAAGAAAAATTCTATTTCGTCCACTGAAGCTCCTGAAATCAACTCTTTTAACAAAGGGGTGTTTTTGGCTTTTTGTCAATTTCTCAATTCGCAATGGTGATAATGAGCTGCCAACTTCTATTTATAGAATTTTTTCCCCCATTTTGTCTTTTTTTGGACCTTTTTGTCATTTTTTCTAGCCTGATAATCATTTAGTATGGTTCAAGAGTTTCTTATAGAATGTTACAATAAATGTTACTTTGGGTATTGGGAATTTGTTTTTGGAGATTTGGGTCATTTTAAAGGTCCTTTGCTAAAAAGTCATTTTTTCGACGTGTTGCATCTAAGTTAGGATTCCACCTCCACTTTTTGTATCTCATTTTATTTTTAGCTTTTCCATAGGATTAACCCCATGAAGTTGTGACATGGAACCATATTTGTTGCTTTAGAATTGTTGAAATTTAGTGGTAGAGCTTAACCCTTCATGGATGTCGTAGGTAGATCCTGGTTGCATTTTTTGGTATCCATGCCGTCACTACTGACTATAGGCTCAGAAGTCCTTATTAGTATTTCCTGATTACGAGTATGAGCCTCATTTGCATGATTCATTATCACTCTTGACCTCACCCTCGGGACTCCCAGAACACAACAGGTCTTCTTTTAAGCCCTTTTCAGACCCTCTAAACATGAAAAGATTGTTGAGTGATCTTGTCTCCCTTCACGCTCACTAAACTGAAATTTGAAGGCAGGTATGTCCAGCAGTATTTTACTCCTTTTTTGGTCTAGATGGTCAACTATACGAACAAAGGTATACTCTAGTAGCTTCGGTTCCCTAGAAGAGTATTCTCGGGTATAATTTTAACCCTTTTTTGGATCCGAGGAACTAAATTTATGAAAAAGGAACCCCACAGAGTCCATAGTTAAGATCTTTTCAGACTCCTGAAAAGTGAAAAGATGGTCGAGTGACCTTGTTCCTTCACACTCGTTAAAATGGTCCAGAAGAACATCTCATATAGAGTCCATAGTTAAGATTTTTTTAGACTCCTTAAATATGAAAAAAATGTTGAGTGATCTTGTCCTTATCACACTCGTTAAAATGGTTTTGAATAAACGTCTCTTCGGTTCTATTTTAACCCTTTTTTGAACTGGTTAGACTACCTTTGAAAATAGTACCCCAGTGGAGTCTCCTTTTACACTTTTTCAAACTCTCTAAAAATGAAAAACCACTAAGCTTGCCTTCTCTGAGGCTCGTTAAAACGACATTGAAGTACATTACCATTGTGTATTATTAATAAAATTTGCATACCTACGTATTTGGCCTAATGATGGTTCCATGTTGCTCTCAACTGAACCATATGAATCATGCCTTATATGCAAGCCCTGAAGCACTTTTCCTCTGCATCTTGCCACCTTGGCCCATGGAGGATTTTTCCCGAGTGTCCTTTTCCTGCATATGTCTCCTTTCTCTGAGCACTAGTATGTTTCTTGCGCCTGGAACTAGTATGTCTGTGACACTCGTTCCTCCTTTGTAATGTAGCATTATTTTATTCTTTTTGAAGCTTTCCAAAATTTTTGAAAAAGACAAAAATATCAAATATACCCCAAAAAGAGGAAGGGAAAAGCATTTTCTTTTGGTTGGCAGCACAATGAGTCACCCTTAGACAAAGCACATCCTTCTGGTTTTTTTTCCAAGCTATGGCATTTAACATGATCTTAGGAATTTGTTCTCACTACATAGATTTGTGTCCTCCTCTATTTGGTTATTCTTCCAAACATATGGAGAGTTTGTGTTGCCTCCTACATCGTGAACTTATGTCAAATACCATGCTACCTGAGTCTCGTCATTTGTCGTGATACTGTCTAAGGGAAGATTTTACCAAGCTTGAGTTGGCCCCTCTGAAGTTTGTCTCTTTCCCTCATGCCCGACCATCCCGAAAATCCAATCAAGTCTTTGTTCGAAATAAATGAAGCCCTCATCCTGATCATCAAGATCCTCTAGTCCGTTCTTGACAAGCCATCAAAGACCTCTAGGTAGTGAAGTCGTACACTCATATTACACTCCTACCTGAGTTGTGAAGATTTTGAAGTTTTTTCTTGAGCTCTAAAGGCCTCATCTCTAGCCATCAGGCCTTATTATCTTTTTGAAGATGGATACTATACATGTATATATCTTTTATTTCGAGATGTAGATCCGTTGTGTATTGCTCGCGGATACACTTTATATAGTTATATGACATGGATATGCAGTGTATTTGATTGGAAGCCATGATTTTATTTCATCCCGAGCATGGGTATGCCTACCTCGGTGAGACAATTGTTATTTTGCAGATGGCACCTCCCAAACTCTGGTCCCTAGGCTCACTTGTTTCATACATTGGTGAATATTGGTAATGAATTTCAGCCATCAGATTCTCTTCTTACCTCATACATTAGGGGGCATCTATTATAACCCTAATTTTCACCAGACATGCATACCTGGCATCAACCCATCTCATTTTCCATTTTTTCCAAGCCACTATTGAACAACTCTTCTAAAAAAAACCCTTTTTGAAGGCATCTGTGCCCTGATCCACTATTGCATGCTTGTAAATGCTAGTTGACTCACTACAACCCACGCATACAGAAAAAAGCACAGAAAATAGAAAGTTGCAGATGGAACATAGATTTTTAGGTAAATTGCCTAAATCATTTGACTGCCCATAGCCGATCACTCAACCAAATACATATCCCTTTCTAGATTATAAAAGAAGGGGTAGGTGTCCCATTTGGAGAGGAGAAAAAATGATAGTAAATAAACTGTACCCAATTTTTCATTCCCCTTGCCCCAACCTTTGGCAATCATTGTGTGAGAACTGAAGGGGGATTGGTGCATAGTTGAAGAAGAGCCTAGGACTAGATTCGAGGAGCAGTAGTTGATCTCACTAATGTAATTGATTTTTGTGAGGTTAATAGAAAGAATTACTTTTCCCGTCCTACCATATGAGGTGTTCCATATTCAATTTTGGTTTATATTTTTTGAACCTCTAACCCACTAATTCATATATGAGATGCATGTTCGTAATTCTTTTTTTTGTGTGTGAATGCAGGTTAGCTTTGGGAGGAGACTTTCATTCAAGGAGAAAATTAACGCAAAAGGATCAAGACCAAGCGAGGAGTTCAAGGTAGAGTTATCTGATCCTTTTATCCTTGTGTTTTATGCATGAATGTGGGGTTGATGTTGGGATAATAATAATAGGTAGGAGACTTTCGAGGGTTATTTCTGCATGCAATACTAAACCCTTAGTGATAGTCCATAGGGGGATTTCCCACCCACAACACAAAGACATAAACAAGGTCCAAGATAAGGCACAACCTTCAACCTCACAGTCATCAGAAGAGAGGTTTGAGTTGATGATGAAGACCAGGGAGAAACTCATGGAAATGATGTCTTTGGATAATAATCCTAACACCAGAGAGAATGCTAATTTTCCACCCACAAATCAAAGGAGACCAGCAGTTCCACAAATTAGACAAAGAGATCAGAGGAACCAAGGTGATCAACAAATAAGACCTCCTTTTCAAAAAAATTATGTAAATGAAAATTTTGATGAATCTTTTGAAGACAATATGCATTGTTGTGATGGAGATGAAACATAAGTGTTTTTAACTAAAGAAGAACATGATCATTTCATTGATGAAAATTATCTATTCATGTAGGAGAATGATGAAAGGTTATCATTGGAAAAGGAATATTACCAAAAAGGAATGCAAAATGCCATCATGCAATTCCATAAGCAATATAATATTCAAAGCAAAAAGGTTCTTGCAAACCCTCCAAAGGGAAATCCCACCAAAGAATCTCAAAATAATACACCTTCTTCGAGTTAGCCTAAGAAGGACTATGTTGAAAAGGATGTTGTGGATAAATAAAATCAAAATGAAGAACCTCCAAATAAATTACTTGAAGTAAGAAAGGAGACAATCATCAAAGAGGTAGAAAAAACCATATCTTCCTTTAACTTTGAAAGTGATATGGCCAAAATTAAAATTTATGTTCCATTCAATGATCTGATAAAGAATCGTGATTATAGAAATCATATCATTGATATGCTCAATATGGAAGAAACTTATGATACCTTAATTATAAAAGATGATCATCTTGCCATCTTTTTTGGCCCATGTGTAGAGGAGAGTAGTGATGCTGATGAGGTCCCTCCTTTCTATGTTAGTCTGAAGATTCATGATATGACTTTGCACAATGCTATGTTATATTCAGGAGCATCCCATAATCTGATTCCCAAGGTGGTCATGGACCAATTGAGTCTAGACATTACAAGGACTTACAAGGATATTTTCTCCTTTGATTCAAGGAAGGTGAAGTGCTTGGGCTTAATCAAAGATCTGGTAGTATCTTTGTCTCAAATTGCAACAAAAAATATGGTCATAGATGTGGTGGTTGATGATATCCCTCCTGAATTTGGCATGTTTTTATCTAGATCATGGGCTACAAAGATGAAAGAGAATTTGCAAATAGATATTTCATATGCCACTATCCTTGTTTTTGGCCAAGACAGGAGGTTGTACAAGGAATTTTTTCTCAAATACATGGTCAGTAACAAATCCCAACCAAACAAACCATCCCATTTACTCTAGGGAGACTGAGATTGGTTCTTCCATTTTTCTTTAATGATTCGAGTTTAGAAGAGGAGGTTCCAAAGACTGATATGACTATCAAAGACAAGCCCGATTAACAAACTGAGGAAATTTCAAATAAACAAAAAAGTACATAGAATGAGATGTGGAATATGAGATTTGATGGAGATGTCAGCAAATAAGGAGGAGGAGTTGGTGTTTGTATTAACCCCCTCGAGATTGGCCACCAAAATTTGTTCTTAAAAACTTACTTTTGATTGCACAAATAACATGGCTGAATATGAGACATTAGTGTTGGGATTGAGGACTTTGAAAGAAATGGGTGCTATGAGGATAGTTGTAAATGGAGACTCTGAGTTGATTATAAATCAATTAAAGGGTATATATCAAGAAAAACATCCTAGATTAAGAGCATATAGGAATATAGTGCTTGATATTCTTGAAGAATTTTCAGAATATAGTCTCTCAGTGATTCCAAGGGGTCATAACAAAATTGGTGATGCTCTAGCTACTTCTGCCTCAATTTTCTAAATTCCAGTTTTTCCTAATAGAGGATATGAGATTGAGGTTAATCATAGGCCAACAATACCTAATAATATTAATTACTTGCAATTTTTTGAAGATGACAAACAAGTAGAAAGTTTCCTTAAGATGGATGGTGTTAAGAACCAAATATCAATATAGCATAGAAAAACCTCAGAAAAAGTACTCAACGCCTTGAAAAAGAGATAATTTCAGATAATAAGCCTCTTCAAGGGGGCAACCTCCTTTTACCCCACTTAAATGTTCAAGTCCTAGATGATTCAAAATGAAAATGTCTCCTTGGTATATATAGGAGACTAGGAGGTATAATTACAACTAATGGCCTAAAGCTGAAATAAATAAAATAACATTACTAATATAATATGCCCCAATTAAGGGGTAATGAGCCAATATTAGGTCTTACCATGCCCCTCCCTTTGAGACAAGTGTTGTCCGAAATGATTGAGTAACTCTGGATGCTTCTGTATAAAAGGCTCATCTTCCCAAGTAGAATCTTTAGTTGGTAGTTTCCTCCATTTAATGAGATACTCTGAAATGGATCTATTCCTCAGCTGGAGAATTCTTGTGTCAGTGATGGCTTCAGGCTCCAATATGATTTTTCCTTCCTCATCAAGTTCTAGCAATATAGTTTGAACTGGGATCTTGTCGCCTATAACCTTCTTTAAGCATGAAACATGGAAAACTGGGTGTACTCGTGAAGATGCAGGTAGCTCCAATTTGTATGCCATAGTACCAATCTTTTCCAGCACCTTATAAGGGCCATAGTACTTTGGTGATAATTTATTATCCTTCTTGGATTGATTGAGGTACATCTGTTTGTATGGTTGTAATCTTAAAAACACCCAATCCCCTACTTCAAAACTTCTTTCACTACCATGTTGATCTGCTTGTTGTTTCATGCGATTTTGTGCCATGGTCGGGTTGTGCTTTAAGATTTGGAGAACTTGTTGTTGATTCTCGATGTGATCTTCCACTGCTTGAACCTTAGATTTTTCTTTTAGAGAATAAGTGATGGAAGGAGGGTGGTATCCATAAAGTGCCATAAATGGTGTCATTTCTGTTACAATATGAAAGGAAGTGTTATACCACCATTCTGCCAAGGGTAACCATTTGAACCATTTTGTTTGTTTATTAGAGACAAAGAAACGAAGGTAGACTTCCAGACATTTGTTCACTATCTTAGTTTGTCCATCAGATTGAGGATGATAGGATGGGCTATGAGACAATTGAGTACCCAAACAAGAAAATAATTTTGTCCAAAAATGTTCAGTGAAGATGGGATCTCTATCACTTACAATAATCTTTGGGCTGCCATGTAGCTTTTGAACTGTCTCCATGAATGTGGTGGCAACTATACTAGCTTTTAAGGGATGAGAGAGTGCACAAAAGTGTGCGTACTTGGTCAGTCTATCAACAATCACCATGATTACAGTCTTTCCTTTAAACTTTGGTAACCCTGTGATGAAATCCATGGAAACCTCCGCCTAGTGCTGACTTGGGATGGATAATGGTTGTAAAATACCTGGGGTATTAATTGTTTCCACTTTATTTTGTTGGAAAATCAAAAATTCTGCCACAAACCTTTAAACATAAGTTTTAAGGCCATCCCAAAAAAAATCCTACTTGACTCTATGGTAGGTTTTCAAAAATCCCGAGTGCCCTCCTACTGGAGAGGTGTGCAATTCCAATAGTACCTTTTGTTTGAGTTGGGAGTTCTCACATAAATATAAGTGATCTTTGTACCATAGTGAATCATTTTTCCATGTAAATGTATCTGGTGCACTGGAATCTTGCTGCAACCTTTGAATGAGAGTCCACACTTTTTCATCATTCTTCCATTCATCCCTTGCTTCTATTATCCAATCGGGTTGGATGATCGAGATAACACAGAGAAAGGCCTCAACATCGTCATCCTTTCTTGAGAGTGCATATTCCATAATATTTTTCTTCCCCTTTTTATAGAGGATTTCAAAATCATAACCCAATATCTTGGTTACCCATTTTTGTTGTTCTTCTGAAGATAGTCTTTGTTCCAAGAAGTATTTAATACTATCATGATCTGTGTTGAACTTTAAGTGCCTGCCTATTAGGTAAGGATGCCATTTCTTCAATGCATGTAGTATTTCCATCATTTCCTTCTCATAAATGGTTTTTTGTAAGTCCTTTCCCTTGAGTGGTCGACTTTCAAAAGCCATGGGCCTTCCTTCTTGCATTAGGACAAAACCAATTCCATTTCCCGAGGCATCACATTCCACAATAAAGGTTTTTGTGAAGTATAGAGTGGTCAAGACAGGATCTTTACACATCACCTCTTTAATTTGTTCAAAATATTTAGTTGCTTTTGGAGTCCATGAAAATGCATCCTTCTTAGTTAGTGTCATTAAAGGTGTTGCTATTCGTCCATAGTTTTGAAAAAACTTGCGATAGTAACTTGTCAAACCCAAAAATCCTCTAAGATTATTCAATGTTTTGGGAATTGGCCAGTCCATCATGGCCTTAATATTGTTAGGGTCTACCTTAACACCTTCATGAGATACAATATGACCCAAATACTCTACCTCTTTTACTGCAAATAAACATTTGGATGGTTTGGCATATAGTTGTTGCTCCTTTAGTAGTTGTAGCACCTTGTCAACATGTTGCACATGTTCCTCCCAAGACTTGCTATAGATTAGTATATCATCAAAATATACTAACACAAATTTTAGAAGGAAGGGCTTGAAAATGGAATTCATCAACCCTTGGAATGTGGAAGGTGCATTTGTAAGGCCAAAAGGAATGACCAAAAATTCATAATGGCCTTCATGAGTTCGGAATGTTGTTTTTGGGATATCTTCTTCCTTCATTCTGATCTGATGATACCCTGAATGAAGATCCAATTTTGTGAAATAGATGGCTCCATGTAGTTCATCTAACAATTCATCAATGACAGGAATTGGAAACTTATCTTTAATAGTGATCTTGTTGAGCTCTCTATAATCTGGAAACATACACCATGAATTATCTTTCTTGAGTACCATTACCAATGGTACAAAGTAAGAACTTTGGCTAGGTCTAATAATTCCAGCCTCTAACATTTCTTCAACCATGCGCTCAATTTCACTCTTTTGGGCGTAAGGGTATCTATATGGCCTGATGTTAGGAGGAACACTCTCAGGAATTAGGTGAATTTCATGATCACGATTTCAAGTGGGTGGAAGACCTTTGGGAATATCTTCAAATACTTTGGAATGCTTATCAATGATCCTTTGGAGATCTTAAGGAATAGATGGCTTAGATGTTTGAACATATAGTGAGCATAGTTGTGCAATAATGCCTTGATGCCCCTTTTTAAATAATTTTGTCATTCTGTTAGAGCTTATCACCTCAACGGGTTTCCCTGTGATACCTCTTAACTCAATTTCTTTTCCTTCCAATGAAAATTTCATGAAAAGTTCTTGAAAATTAAAAGCCATTGTTCCTAATGATTGTAACCATTCGATTCCTAGTACAACATCTACACCACCCATGGGTATAGCAATCATTAGGCTATTCATTACATATTCCCCCACAATAAGATTGATCTTATTGAATTTTCCTGAGCAGTTGATAGTTCCTCCATCTGCAATCATTACTTGAAACTCTGGTGCTGGATATACAAAGCAATTGAGATCTTTGGATAATTTATAGTGAATGAAATTATGAGTACTTCCAGAATCAATTAGGACTATTACCTTTTTATTTTTGATGTATCTTTCGATCTTGAGGGTTTGAGGAGTGCTAATTCCAGCCAATGCATTACACGATATCGTGGGATTCAACTCTTCAGATCAAATTCCTTCTACATTTTCATCTTGAGATGGTTCTTGTTCTTGTTCTTCTTGCTCTTCACAATCTATGTAGAATAATTTCTTCTCACCACACTTATGTCCCTTACTGTATTTGCTGTCACAATTAAAGCATAAACCTTTTGCTTTTCTTTCCTCCAATTGTTGTGGTGTCAACCTTGTAGGTTGAGGTGTTTTAGAAGAAGCAACATTGTTTTCTCTATAGATGTTAGGATTGGTCCTTCTAGTATCCATAGCCATATTTTTACTTTCAACATTTCTTGCCAACTTAAATGCATTCTCCAATGATTTGGGTTCCCAAAGGCGAACCTCATGTTGAATGTTATCCTTTAAAGTTCCTATGAATACAACAATCAAGTGCTCATATGGAATATCGATTACCTTTATATTCAATCTTTGGAAGCTCTCAATGTGCTCGGTAATTGAACCCTTTTGCTTGAGATTTATCAATTGGCTAAAGAAGGTATTGCTCCTTGTATCCTCATAGTGTGTTATCATTTCTTTCATGAAAATTGTCCAAGTGACAAGTGATTTGTGAGAACAAAGCCATTTATACCATACAAATTGATTAGGTTCTAAATATAAAGAAGAAATTCATACCTTTTGTGTATGTGGCACATTATGGAGATCAAAGAATTGCTCCATCTGAAGTATCCATGTGATTGGGTCCTTTCCATCAAACTTCCTCATATCAATCTTAGGAACGTGGTTGGTCTTCAAACCATAGTTGGAGTTTCTCCATTATTGATTCACCTTCCTTGTGTCCTCATCATGAATTTCATGGGATGCATTTTCACTTTCGGGTGTCTTCTCTGTTACAAAATTTTTCAATACTTCCATGATCTCCCCTTTTAAACCCTCCATCATCTCTTGTAGTTCATCTTTTGTTACTATCTTCTTTTGTAAATCATTTATTTCCCTACGCATTTCTTCACCTTCATCAAGAGTCCAAGTAGGATTTTCTGGAGGCTTATTTGGTGTAGAAATTCCCTTTTTGGGTGGCATGTTGGCCAAGTATCACTTTTGAACCTTGATTTTGAGGTGGTTCTGATAGACAATATATCTTCTGTTGTATCTCCCAAGTTTCGGCCCTTCTAGCTATGAAACTTACTTTTATGTAGTTCTATGATATTTATTCTCTGCAATTCCATAGGTCTGATCAAAATTGGATGTGCCAAGTGGAATTTATGGTAACTTCCCCACAACTTGTCGGTTTTTGGCCTTTCCAGGAGATCTCACTTGTATAGTGTGCCCACACAAACTAATTGATATAAAATTATGAAACTCACACCCAAAATATCACATACTATTCAAGATCCAATGAAACCATTCCCACTCAATTTGGATACTCTAGCAAGAAGTTATGATTATTTTATCTAGAGCACCTTCTTGAGACTAGTCAATAGGACTAGTCAGATACCGTATCTTACACAAGGTGTGTCTACAAATTTAAGATGAAACATAAGATAAAAATTTTACCACAGATACCTTACTAATTTCTGTAAATGTCCTCCAAAGTTCAGGGTCTAAAATGTCATAGAAAATATTTTATAGTGAAAATTCTGCAATGACTCATTTCATGATGATTCCAGAACCCTATCTTGTACAGGTTGTATCTCCAAAAGTATAAGACCCCAGGAGCTAAATTTTGAACCCAATGTACCTTGATCTATGTGATAAATATCCTCTAATCCATTCCTTCTGAAACTTTGTAGAAAAAATGTTATAACAAAAATTCCATGGTGTCTCAGATGTAGCAGCGAAACCCCAAGACCTTGAGCTTTGATACCATATGTTAAGAACCAAATATCAATATAGCATAGAAAAAACCTCAGAAAAAGTACTCAATGCCTTTAAAAAGAGATAATTTCATATAATAAGCCTCTTCGAGGGGGAAAATTCATTTTACCCCACTTAAATGTTCAAGTCCCAGATGATTCAAAATGAAAATGTCTCCTTGGTATATATAGGAGACTAGGAGGTATAATTACAACTAATGGCCTAAATACGACATAAATAAAATAACATTACTAATATAATATGCCCCAATTAAGTGGTAATGAGCCAATATTAGGGCTTAACAGATGGTGAATTTGAAAATTTGAATATTGATGAGGAATATTGTTGTGAAGAAGAGGATGCAACTTTGTTTGCAAATGATGACTATTTCAAGAATCATATTGTTGGTAAGGATATAATGCAGCTAAAAAATAACATCATTCTGAAAGGCCCGGTCCCATTAGAAAAACTCCTTGACAACAATGATGTAGCCATGAGTCCTAAAATTACTGCAAATGATGGAGATGTTGAAGATTGAAACATTGGGAGTCAGGAAGATCCCAGTATCATCAAGCTATCCAAGATAGTTATCCCAAAGGTCAAGAAACGGTATATCGGTTTAATGAAATAATTTCCTGATGTTTTTTCATTGAGTTATGAAGTTCTAAAGGCTTCTGATACTAAGGTGCTTCAACATGTGATTCCAATCAAAGAGGATCATAAACCTTTCAAGAAAAAATTAAGAATAATTAATCCTTTTCTACTACCACTGAATGAAAAAGAGATAAATAATATGTTTGAGGCCAAGATCATAGTGTCTTTGAGGTTTTCTAAGTAGGTGGTAAATTTGGTAATTGTTAGGAAGAAAAGTGGAGAGATCGGATTATGTGTGGACTTTTGAAATATGAACAGGGTATCTCTCAAGGAAAATTACCCACTTCCCAAGATGGATCACATTCTGCATAAGGTAGTTGGTTCTCAAAAATTGTAATTGTTGGCTGGTTTCTCTAGGTACAACCAAATCATGGTACAACCTGATGATTAGGAAAATACAACCTTCACAACACCATGGGGCACCTTCATGTATGCAAAAATTCCTTTTGGGCTCATGAATGCAGGGGAAACATTCCAAAAGGATATGGATATAGCCTTTGTTAATGAGAAAGATAAATTTATTTTTATTTACTTATATGATATCATCGTATATTCAATTTTTGATGAAGAACATATTAAATCTAAGGAAACATTTTCAGAAATGTAGGAAGTTTTGCATCCCATTGAACCCAAAGAAGTCTAATTTTTTCATGGAAGAGGGAAATTTTCTTGGTCACATTATTTCAAAGGAGGGAATAAAGATATATCCCAACAGAGTTGAAGGAATTCTTAAAATTGACACACCTAGAAGAAAAGAATAAGTACAATCTTTCTTAGGGAAAGTAAGTTTTCTGAGAAGGTTCATCCCTAATCTGGCTGAAAGGATAAATCATATCACTTATGCTCAGGAAAGGAAGTGATATAAAGTGGAATTATGAATCTATAAAGTGAATATATTAAAGTGATATTGATGAAATCCCCAGTGTTGGCCAGTCCAAATTTGGCAAAAGACTTTATATTGTTTTCTTTTGCCTCATAACACACCATTGCTGGTGTTTTATTACAAAAAGATGAACAAAAATTTGAGAGGCCTATAGCATACTATAGCAGGACATTGAGGGATTCACCATTAAAGTATGATATCATGGAAAATAAGTCATATGCACTGGTTAAGGCCCTAAAGGAGTTTAGAGTTTATATATTGCATTATCATACCATTGCTTATGTGCCCAACAGTTCTGTGAATGAAATTTTGACACTGTCAGATCCTGAGGGTAAAAGGGGCAAGTGGATAGATGTGTTGTTGGAGTATGACCTCAAGATCAAACCTACAAAGTTGATCAATGGGAAAGGACTTTCAAAGTTGATGGCACAATAAAAATGTGAGATCTTGGGAATTAATTTCATTACTTATTTATCAATAGACTCAGAAGAAGAAAAGGTCCCTCACGTATCCCAAAAATTACTCAACTCTCCATGGTATGCTGACATTATTTATGTGTTGAGAAATTTGCAGGCTCCTATTGAATTGAGAAAAACCAAGGCCAATTTTTTGAAGCTAAAGGCATGAGAGTTTCATATTCTAAACCAATCTCTGTATTGGAAGGATCCAGGTGGGATCTTGTTGTGTTGTTTGTTGGAGGAAGAAGTGGAAAAAACCATCAGGGAGTTTCATAAAGGTAATTGCGGAGGGCAGTATTATTGGAAAACTACTGTGCATAAGATATTGAGGGTTGGGTTCTATTGGCCTAGAATTCTTTCTGATGTTTACAAAGAAGTTTCAAGCTATCATGAATGGAAAATTTTTGATGGAAAGAGAAAAATGCAGCCTCTTCCCTTGAAGCCCATCTCTATTGAAGATCCTTTTAGATAATGGGGCCTTGATTTCATAGGATAAATTCATCCAAAGTTCTCATCTAATCAAAAGTGGATACTGACAACCATAGATTACTTAACCAAGTGGATTGAAGCAGTCCCCACAAGGAAAACCACATATACTGTTATCATTCAGTTTTTGGAAAACAATATTTTGTCTAGATTTGGTTGTCCAATTAAAATCATTACATACCATGCAACAACATTTAAGTCCAAAAAGATGGAAAAAATTTGCAGTGATTACAATATAACTTTTGGCCATTCTGCAGCTTATCACCCTCAAGGTAATGGGTTGGCTGAGTCATGCAATAAAAGTTTGACCATAATTATCAAAAAATTGTTGCAAGATAACACAAAGGATTGGCACAAGAAGCTTATACATGCACTATGGGATGACAAGATCACTACTAAAGGGTCTATTTCTACTTCACCCTTCGAGATTGTGTATCACACATAGGCAGTTTTTCCTACTTCATTAGGATTGTCAGTGATGAGATTGCTATAGGAGCAAGATGTTGAACCAGATGCCACTCAAAGGAGGACAAATGAACCAATCAATGTTAATCAAAAAAGAGAGAAATCCTTCAACAAATCTCAACTACACCAAGACAAGATTAAAAAATCTTTTGACAGGCATGCTAAGGAAAATGATTTCAAAGTAGGAGATTTGGTGTTGAAATGGGATGCCAGGAATGAAGAGAGATGAAATCATGGAAAATTCGACCATTTGTTCCTGGAACCTTTCAAAATTGTGGCATATGATGGGAATAATTCCTATATGCTACATGAAAATAATGGAGATCTTGTCGGTGGGAGACATGTGAATGGAATCTTTCTCAATCATTATCTCACTTAAAGAAGTTTTCACCCTTTCTATTTCATTGTGTATAACCATTTTTGTTTTTCAGTTGAAGTGATTGAAGTCAAATCAACATAAATTGAAGACAAAGGCGAAGGCCCTAAGTTATGTTGAGTATAACTAGAGTTATGTTAATGAAGTTTCATGAACAAGTTGTTTATCGATTTAGTCGCATGAGTGAAATAAATCCCAATGGGTAGGTACTTGGTCTATCATTCTTTGCTACCTCCCTGGTAGGATAACATCCCCAATTGGATCCCATTTTAGTCACCATTATTTTTTTATTGTGTGAAATCAATATTTTAGGATCTAGTTGGATGCTAAACAAGTTTGGAAGCTTGATAAACTAGGAAAGGGGCTAAGTATGGTAGGGAAGGGATAAATTTGGAAGGAGCATTGAGATGATCAGGCATGATGCATCACGCATCATAAGTTCTCTATATCAATAGTGGATATTGATTTGGGGGGAAGAAGTTGTGTGGGGGTTAATTTTGGAGAGCAGTCTCCAAATGTAAACCACGGTTTTATCTCATGGTTACGTGGCATCATCATGTGCATTTTGGGGTGAAATGTGGGTTGTCTCAAACCACTTTCTCATGCCCTCAAAATTTGGAAAAGTATAAAATGGAATTTCATCATTTATGTTATTATTATTTCGAATGTTGGATCATTAAAATATTGGCATGACCACCATCTTTCACATGTGTCTCAATAGTACACCAACTGCTCGCCATTGCTGCTTGTTTCCAGGTATTTTTCATCACAATGATGGCTCCCATCATAACCTCAGTGACATAAAAAGATCCTATGGAAAATGAAGAAGCCCTAATTGACTGAGATTCAGATGTTTTTGATACTGAAATTACTATCTGTCCTATCTTTGTGTCCAAAAGTAACTTGTCCGATAAGGTAGGAAGATGTATATTGTTCCTTGAAGCATTCCAGGCTACCATAGTCCCTTATGTTGTCAAAATTTATTTCATGTTTCTCGAATTTATAGGTTGGTGTGTCGAACAATATTCCCATGAAGAAAGAGTCGTTTTAAATAAACAAGGGTCCGAGGACTTGTGTAGAGTAGATAGTCTTTCAATTCGAGAGTCCCTCGATATACTAGAGTCTTTCTCCACAATTTTTGAACCTTTCAATGAAGAAAATCTGATTAGGGTGTATAGAGAATGTTCATCAGAGGTTTGAGATCTGTTTTTACAAACAATTGTCAAACCTTGACATTTTTCAGAAGGTCTATCTTTGCTAATGAATGTGAATATAATGTTCATTGAATTCCAATGAATCTTCTCCATGTTGACTCAAGTTTTAGGTCTAGACGATGAAAAATATGTGGTTGAAGTCATGCTCGGTTTCCTTTTGAACTGCTTTAAGTCAGAGTCTGGTCTATCAGTCTGTATTAGCTTTGATCAATTCCTAGATGATAATATCCATAAACAGCTAGTGAATTTTCACTCTCTAAGACATTTCAGATACTACACCTATCTATTGAGAATTTTGTTGGAAGCCAACAAGAGAGAATTTCCTGAAGCACCATTTATGTCAACTTAATGTAAAAGGATTACATTACTTATCTTCATCAACAAATTCATGTCCAAAGTTTATAGCTTGATCTTCAATACCAACCTACCTAGAGTTCTGGATGACATGAGGAGCTATATACATCCAAATCTAGAGAAAAAAGTGGGGGATTGGGTACTATTCATGTACTCAATAGTAATATGGGTTTATGGATGTCATAAATCACCATACCTATTGCCCATTTTTTTGAATCCTAGAATCTTTTATCTGGAATTCATTAGACAGATAATTATATCTGAGACAAATAATTTCCTAAAATTGCACAAAGCCTCTAACCTTAAGTTCCATTTTATCACTGGCCCTTTGTTGTCAAATCCATGTCATGTTTATCTCAATTTCAAGCAAAGATCAAGGAGTTTGGTTTTTCACAGTTACAGGGAAGAAGATATGATCCACATCAAATCATATCCAATAGAAGATTGATGAAAAAACATGCCCCTTATGAGCATGAACATGTTGAGGGTTTTGAGAAGCTGGGAAACCTAGAATTTTGTGTTGATATGAAAACAATCTTGCGACCAATTCAAGCACAACAAGTGGAGGCAACTCTGCAATAAAGTCAAACACAACAAGATTCTTAGAAACTAACAATCAAAGCTCCTAAGATAAGTGTTTACAACAAGAGAAGTAGTTTAGAGGCCATGCGAATCAATGATCAATAGAATGCTCCTAAAAAGATGAAAGTTCCACAGCCAACACAGACTGTGGATTTAGAAGAAGAAGAGCCCAGAGAAAAAGTAAATCTAGATATGGTGGAAAGTGGTACTAGCACTATAGAGGTTGAAAAATAAGGTAAACTCCAAAGTGAAGGTAGCTCAAGAACCTTTAGAAACAAGAAATATATCTTTGATAAAACATCTGAGGCAGTTTATCAATCTAAAGAAGATTTGGTGAAACAGTATCCTAAGAAGGGAAACATGGCTCTGGGTGAGATGAGGGATTTAGTCCCTGAAGTGGAAAATACTTCTCATCATAAATCTTATCTATTCATAGTAAGGAATGTTGAAAACATGACCTTTAACATTGTTTTTGAAAATGAAGACAAAGTCTCTGAGTTAAAGATAATATATGACAACATAAGCGCTCCAAAAAAGGTCAAATTCCATAAGCATACTAGTGATATGTTGTATTCTGACTACTTGAGTTTAATCTTGAATAATTGGAAACTATCATCTTATGCAATGAAATTGTAAGGATAGTTGAGGCAAAAAAAATCATCTAGCAGAGCTTGGCAGATTCAAGTCAAGAGGTTGGAATCTAAAGGCCCCCGAGGGTTGATATCCTCATTGGATGGGAAATAAAAATTAGTTCAAAGTTTGAAGAAGAAATTGAAAATGTCTGCTACAGATCATCCAAAAACAACATAATTGGTTTCTCTAGAATAGGAAAAGGAAACACTTTGCCAAGAGACATTGGGCTACAAGGCTGGGGTGTTGCAGCTAGAACAAGAAAAGGTGAAATGGTCACAAGAGAAGGAAGAATTGCTAAACAAAGTTGTAGTTGTATCTCCTGTTGTAGAAGTTGGGTCAAACACTGAAGTACTTGTCCAGGATATGTCACAAGTTATCCTAAAAGAATGAGAAATAAAAGGGATGAAAGGAATCATAGATAAATTGAAGCAGAAAATGTAGGCAAAGGATGAAAGGATAGCTCAATTTCAAAAGGATAATGGAGTCTTGCAAGAAAGAATAGACAAATTGAAGATGAGGTTAAGAGGAAAAGGCATGTTGCAGGGGGGAAAGCATATCATCTGGGACTCTATATCTTCCGAAGCTTCCAAGTTCATAGTATATTTGAATTTCATTAATGATAAAGACAGTATAATCGTCACAACCATAAGAAGATGCACTATTGTGAATGAAAATTTAGTAAAGAAACCATCAAAATGGGCCCAAAACACCCTAAATCTACTCAACTCCATTCCTACTACAGATCTTCAGAGTATTGGGGTTAAAGATAGAACTACATTGATTATCTGGGCCAGGATGGTTATTTCTAAACATAACATGTTGAAATCAGTCCAACCCAAGGCAACACAGATGGAACATAGTGTACAAGAGTTTAAGGATTTGTTCAAAGAATTGTTTATCAAAGAACTTCCACCATTTTGGGATGGAAAGGTAAAGTTGTATGATCAGGAAGAATACAATGCTCATTTGAATCAGTGTAGAATGGATCATTCCAAGTTCAAAACCGTGGAGGAAAATCTAAAAGGAGCTACATTAGTTGAGCATCTGATTACAGACTTTGAAATTTTGAATCACTTCAAAGCAGTCAAGCTTGGATTTCCAGTCATGTCATATGATTCCTGCATTGACCTGGAGATTTTGATAAAGGAAATGAAATGTTGTGATATCCCTTCTGACTTGCAATGGAAGGAAATAATCAGGTTGGGTAGGAAAAAATGCAGTTTTCCAGGGCCCAGTAGATGATGTCCATATGTCACTAAATATGGAAGACCACGTGGAATACCAGAGCAAAGAAAGTGGCGAATAAAGATACTAAAACACCATAAGAGCCAAAATCCATATCAAGAAATGTTTTCTTGTTAATTATTGTAATCGGTTTCAAAGCCAAAATGTTCCATTATAATCATTTTAATCGGTTTCAAAACTGAAATGTTTCTTTGTAATCATTGTAATCAGTTGAAGGAACTCAACTTGTATAAATATTGGGAGTTCCAAATGTATTAGGGGTTGGCAGAAGTGTAAGGGAAAGATTTTAGCTATCTGGAACTTGAATGTAATTTTATGAAGTTGAATAGAATACACATGCAGATGTCATGAATTTTCCATGAAAATATTCTAATGGTGGTGGTATGAGTTTCATCTTCTTTCTTCGTATGTATTTCTTGTGCATTTAAATTCCATTTTCACAGTATTATGTTTAAATTGGATATTTAAAGTCCCATCACTCATCTTATGATGCTCTTGGATTAAGAAATTTAAACTGTGTTAAGTTCTTCCTAACTAAGTCATAATTCATTTATTTAATGCTCTGATATAGTTATATGTTTTTCCTTTCTTCTTATACTATGCAAATTACAATTTACAAATGCGATTTATCACCGCATTTAGCCTTTATCCTCTGGAGAGTTCTATCGATAAGTTAGTGCTTCCATTCATTTTCAGAAGTTTGACTCCATAGCCATAAGTGTCCCTCCCCTTCCTTGCCAACAAAATTATAAAAAAACCCTTCAAAGAAACAAAACCTAGCTAGTGATTTGTTAAAGAAAAATCATCTATTAAATACCAAGTTACAAGAGAGATCCCTCTCTAAGATGAGCATGATAGTACCCATTTGTAAAGTGGTTTGTAGGTTACCTCTGTATTTTTTTAATCAGTCAAACAAATTTACAGAGTGCTAACAAAATCTAATAGAATCCTAAGGTGAAGACTGTGGCAGTGACTAGCATTATCAAGGAGACCAATGACGACATCGTATTCAACTTGGTTGTTGGTGGCTGAACCCAAACATAGGCCACTGGAGTGGAGTAGGAAATGTCAGGGAGTATAGAGGGACCAAGCATCCAAAGAGATATTCTAGGTCCAGCGACTGGCACTGTCAGCATAATTGATGTGGTAGGATGAAGGATGATGCATCTGTCAATAAAACAGATGATAGATCAGACATCAAGAATGGAGGTAATAAAGAATACTAAAAAGTCTACAAATGTGTACAAATAAAATCCTAGGGTAGGATGACTACGCTCATGTGTATTATTTAAATACAACTCGTTGATAGGTTCTTTGAGAGGGTAGTCCTCTGGAGAGGCCAAGATGTATGCACATTTAGTGAGGCAGTGTTGGACGATGTAGGGTCCATGCCATAATGATTCAAATTTCCCATGGCCAAGAGTATCATGGGTGATATCGTAGGATAACACGAGATCACCTTTGTTGAATGAGAGAAGGTTGACATGGCAGTTGAAAGTGGCTTTGGACCATTTTTTAGCTCCCTCATTGTGTTGTAATGAATATCTATGATCTTCATCAAGCGAATCTAAGGTCAGTAGGAATTTCTCCATTGGAGAAGTGTCAGGTAATATCTCAATGGAAGTGCATAACACGGGGATTTCACACTCGATAGAGAGGGTGGCTTCAATCCCATGGATGATGTGGAACAATGTAAAAATGGTTGTAGTTTTGACCATCGTGTGATAAACTCATAATGAAAAAAACAACATATGATGCCAGTTGGTCTTATGTTTAGTGACGATACATTGTAGCATGGTTTTGAGGACTTTGTTGACAACCTCAACTTGTCCGTTGGAATGAGGGTAGTATGGGGAGGAAAACTCATGGGAGAAGCCTAATTTTGAGGAGAGTTCTACAAATATCTCGTTCTCAAAATGTTTACCATGGTCGAAAACTAACTGTAGTGGGACTTTGAACCGGGTAATGATGTGGTTAAAGAAAAAATGCATTGTTGTGTCAGTGGTATTGTTGAAAGTGGGCATGGCTTCAACCCATTTGGTAAAGTAATATATGGCCATGTTAATGTACTTGTGTCCATTACTGGATTGAGGATGGAAATTCATGAATTATATGCCCCATTTACAAAAGGGGTCGACTATGATGACTGGATGTAGAAGAGTTGATGGCTCTTGTGGTTTGTTTGCATAAAGTTGGCATTTGTGACATCGCTTGACAACATGGATGCAGTCATGAAACAACCTGGGCCATAAGTACCCTTATTGAATGATATTTTGGGTGATGGACATATCTGAGAGGTGACCACCGCAAGAGATTCTCTGGAAATCATTCAAGACTCTGTAAGCTTCGTCGATGGTAAGACATCGACGAAGAATGGTGTCGACCCCACATCGATAGAGAACATATCCAATGAGGAGTTATTAAGGGGCCTGATGGTTAATGTTTCAATGATCATATCGAGAGAGATGAGACCCAAACTTCTATGTACGAAGATAGATGAGGAGGTCTCCATACCAGGGTTCATCAGAGGGGATGAAGAAGAGGTGTTCATCAGGAAAATCCTCATTGATGGGGGAATCTTTATCATATGATGGAAAATCCATAATGATTTCATTTAGGATGAGAGATTTATTTCTTTTGGGGGTAGATAACTCTAGATTGTATTCTTGGAGGATGATGATCCATTGGGAAAATTTTCCATTAATTTATTGTCGATGAAGAAAGTAATACATGGGGTTTCAATCTGCTATGACCTTGGTAGTTCAAAGAAGGATATAATGTCACATTTTTTGGATTGCGAGGACAACTGCTAAGGCAAGTTTATCATCATGATTATACTTCAAGGGTGGCCCTGAAAGGTTTTTACTAATGTAGTAAATGGCATTCTCACACCCATCATCCCCTAGCTGGAAGAGGACTCTGTTTATGGGTCTTAAATACCTAGTTCAACAGTAGGAACCAAACCCGCTAGTGAGGCCCAATTAGACTTTGCAGCATTTGGAATGGAATGGTTCTCCAAATATTTCTATCCAGCCAATTAATCGATGGGATTTAACATTTTCTTGTGAAGGATATTCCTTCCGTTTGGACTATCTATTTTGTATTTTCTCTTGGGTGGAACCGATGTGAGGTGTAAGCCGATATAAATCAACTTGGAAACAAAATAGAATTAAATTCTAACTAATGGGGAAGAGGTTGAGCTTGGGATAACCTGCTACTCAAACATGCAGATGAAAATTCTATACCATAGGCCTAGTACTAATATGTTAACCTTGTGAGCATCCAATTACTGTATGATATTACTAATTATAAGAAAGAAAAAACATATGCAATAAGATAACGTAAATAAAAATAATTCATCTACCATAATCATTAATCACATAGTCACACGACGATTCATCATATTCATCATTAAAGAAAATAACAACAAAGAATTGCAATAGATAACTTGACAATAAATTTGACAGATCTTACTTATTACATCTATTCATGAAGCGAGATAGGAAATAGTTCTTTTCTACGTCCACTCACACATGCATTTGATGAAAATAACTTTGTCTTTGGTCCATAAGGACTTCTCAATTCATATCAACATCAAAATAATTCTTAACAACCAGAAAGAAAGAGTTGTTGCAACAACCATCGACCCTTAACTAATTGTTCAATGTCTTTATTTATAATGTAAAGTTCAACTGAAAATAATGCGTAAATGCAGTTTAAGAAAAACAAAAATCACCATGTGGTGTCATCCTCTAACAGTTTCTTTAACAGTCAACCCGAGATATCTCTTGAAAAGGGTGACTTATTTCGTACTCACACCAAATGATGAACAATTTTTCACAAGTTTGGGCCCATGAAAATATGTGTTGTTCCATTGGAGCCGCGTGAATCCCTCTGATGTCCATCACATGCATCTAGTACTTTACTATACTGGAGTTCAACTACTGTAGCAAGGTTCTAGCTCTAATAGGATGTTCCATGAATCCTCATACTTTCCCTGGCACTGCGTCGATCATATTTGTGAGCTCTTCGGCCCACAACAAATATTTCTTGGTATGTGACTTGACTACATTGCTCAAGCCGATGAAATTGGCGAAGATGTTGAACTCAAGGGGGTCCGATATCCTTCATTTCTTTGTCGATTTTTCTTCGATGTTTATTTTAGGTTCCTCGGTGAGGTTATGGAACAATCTTTTTTTTGGTAGTCGAAAGGATCTTTCCTGCAATCGGGATTGAAATATTTTAGAAGTTACTTATCAGGAAAAGCATAATAATATGTAAACAGAAACAATAAACTAATGCATACCTGTAGAGCTCATTAGTATCAATTGTTTAATACTTACGTGATCCCAATCACCCTTTTGAATGACCTATAATGTATTTGTCCACGTTAGTGAACCTCTTCGGTTTAAATGAGTTACATCTGAGTGCCATAGCATGGAAAATTAGGTATGCTAGATACAAGCGTCGAAACCATTACAGTGTTTGATTGCCCTTTGGGGTTGGGAAAGGATGCCAGATTCGAACATGTGTCGAAAGTGCACATATGCTCCCAAAAGGTTGGATATTGTAATAAGGAAGTCGTTAAATGCCTTAGGTCAAGGCAAGTTGTTCCTTCGGAAGTCATAACACCAAGTATGTCAACTATCATTTGCTAATAATGGAAGTTGGGGAGATTAAAGAGATTGGAATGATTGTACCATATATTCCCTGCAACTCCGATCAACGATGTAACGACCCTGCTTAAATAAATGTATAGGATTATTAATTATGATTAATTGATAATCTGATTGTCCTAAGATGTTATCTCAACAATAATTATTTCTTATATACTATTAACTAATTAATTATCATTAATTATTGGTTCATAATTGTCAATGATTAATTAATTATTAATCGACTCTTTAATTATGCGAGTAAAGAATTAATGGGGTTAATAATTTAATTTACTAAGACTTACGTATACAGGAGGGGATAGGACATTAAATGTAAGGATAAGATAAGATAAGATAATAAATACAAGGGGATAAGGTAATAAATAAATGGATAAGGAAATCAATGAAAGGAAGAGTCGGTGAAGGGGGAATATGATGGGGAGAGCCTTACGGTGGAAGGCATTCTTTTGGGGGGAGGAGGATTTGATTTTTAGGAGGAGGAAGAATTTTGGAGGGGGATGGGAGTACTGGTTTCTTGGCTTGGATTTTGTGGTTCTATGGTTGAGTTTTGTAGTCTTTGAAACCTTAAGAAAACCCTAAGAAACCTTAAGAAAACCCTAAATATAAAAGAAGGAGAAATATGTAAGAAATTCCCCATAGTGTCAAGTCTCTCTCCACTTATTCAAGTCACCTTCATGCCTATAAGGGTCTTGACCTCCTACAAGAAGTAAGAAGTACAAAGACTAAAGAGTATTAGGTTCAAAAAAAAATCTTAAATATGAAAGAATATAGAAATGCCCACAAGTGAAAATTAGCCAAAATATCTCAACATCTATATATATATATATATATATATATATATATATATATATATATATATATATATATAT
>ML777104.1:1338577-1391298 GCA_009831015.1 Picea engelmannii | reverse complement strand
TGGAGTTAACATAAAATATTTTAATCTTTGCATGACCATAGTCCCTAAACAAAGTTCCTTGCAACTAACAATTGGTTAAAGGTCCGTCAGTCATCGTTTACATAAAGTTTTGTAATGATAATACTCCATCTGAACCAAATCGTGTAAACCCTAACTAAATTATCTGATGTATCAACTAAATGAAGATTCTATTCTAATCGAAATACTAACTAGACTTACCCTCTTTGATTCATACATCATTAATGTGAAGGTAAATTCTCGACAGGCATGAAAATTAAACTCTGGTCCGACCCTTAATGGAACTCTGTGTGAGTGCGAAAAATGATGATTTCAATTGACCCCTTGTCCAATAGTCTTATTCCAACTATTTCCCCATCACATGGAAATTACCTACCATCATACTAGTATCCTTTACTCTGTGTAGTCAGGATTCTCTTCGGTTTTGATAGCATGCATTCAACATTCGCACAGTTTTCCAAACAAAACACTTCTGCGTTTCCTTCACAAGGGGAGAGTGAATGCTCAAAAGCTCCACCAGGTGGAATCTGACATCCCTAAACATCTTCTCTAGTAAGTTCACGACCCTCCTTTATCCTTACAATTTTAAAGAGTATTCAACTATCATTACAGTGGAGGAACTATTATTTTTGAGCTCTGGTTATGATTTTCTTTTGACAACTAGTTTTTTGTAGTTAGACATTTATCTTGTGATACCAATTACACATGTTACTGTGAATTCCCTTCACTGGTAAATGATCCTAGGCCCCTTTGGGACCTTTACGGTACCCTCTTTTACTCCAGTACCTACATTCCGACACAGTCAACTTAGCGGGCTAAGGGTTTTTTTTTTTTTTTTCTGAAGGTTTTGCAGTGTCTATTTTTTTTTGTTTCTTTATTATTTAAATCTTAACAATATTTATTTTCTTTATTTCGGGTATGTAAGTTTAAGAAATGTGCACAGATTAAATCTAATGATGGGGCCTATGATTTTTGTGAGGTACCCATTAGATCAATGTTAGCCTCCTCCTCCTATCAAGTTCGAGGGTGACTTCATCAATTATGCTACATGGGACGACCGATGCTAAGGCCCCAAGTTAAGTATAATTCCTAATCTTATATAATTATTTCGTTATAGACACTTTACTTTGGTGATTCAATTGTGTTTACCCTATATAGAAAATTTACTATCCATTGACAAATACTAATGGAATTTTGCTTTCTTCCTTGCAAGGTGTTGTGAGTGGGAAATCCCTCTACGGACTAGCACTTAGGGTTTTATTATGCATGCATAAAAGACCTAAAGAATCCTACCTTCTACCATCATCCTTGACCTAATCCCCATTATTCTTAACAAAATACCTAGTTAATAAGATCAAGTGAGCATACCTTATTTCGGGCATTTGATATCGATCCTTCTTCACGCTTGATCGCTCTTTGACTGTAGCTCTCCTCCTAAGGCTGACCTGCATTCACACAAGACAAAAAAAGAAATCCACATTCATTTGATCTACATATTAATGGGTTAGAGATTCAATCAATATGTATGCAATAAACTATGATAACCCCATATGGTGGGACGAGAAAAGTACTTATTTATTATTAACTTCAACAAATCAACTTACAATGATGAAGTCGACCACTGCTCCATGAACCTGGTCCTAGGATCCTCTTCAACTTTCCTCCAACTTCTTTGCTCTATATTTCTCTTTGCACAAGGATGGCTAAAGGGTTGGGACAAAGGGAATGCACAATTGGGTATAGTTTCTTTACTATGATTCTCCTCTTCCAAATGGGACCCCTAACCCTTCTTTTATAGGCTAGAAGAAGCTAGGTATTTGGTCGAACCCTCGGCCATGCATGGACGAAAGGTTTATTTAACTCACCCAAAGTTGTGTGTTCCATCAACAACTTTCCTTTTTTCGTGCTTTTGTAGGTAAACGCGGGTTGTCCTGGGACAACTAGCATGTACACGCGTGCAGTAATGGAGTAGGGAACTTGGGCCTTTATAAAAGATGTTTTTAAGAAGAGTTGTTCAGAAGTGTTTTGACAAAGAAGGAATCTAAGATGGCCTGATGCTAGGTAAGCATGTCTGGTGAAAATTAAGGTTATAACACAGGGTTGAAGCCTCCAAACCCTCATATCTTTTTTTTTCAGCACCCTTTCATGGAAAGGTACTCGAGTTCATTTTTAACCCTTCAGGGCTTATCACCTCAGATGCTAATATTGAAGTTTCTTGGTCTGAATACCATAATGTATACAGATACAAAAATACTTTAGTTCCTATTTAGAAAAAGCATCGAAGATGTAACAATATTCGGATTGGCTGCGTAGATCATACATATCCTAATTCTTGGTTCTTGATTCGGGTTGTATTTTAATACTATATTACAAGACTCTTCTCTTATACTTTGTATAATGAAAAGTAAAACACAGAATGAATTAAGTTTTCAACTTTATCAACATGTTAGTTACTCAATCTTGTTTGTAATCTACCTTCAATTCTTTGACATTCAAGTCTATAGTTTTCTTTGATCCTTGTACTAGAGCTTCATATTCGACAATGTTATTTGTACATTCAAATTATAGCCTACAAGATAGGAAATGATGTTTACCTTTAGGATCAATGAGGATGCACCCTGCTCCTAAACCTTCTTTCAATTTATATCCATCAAAATATAAATTCAAAATCTGTGAATAATAATCACCCTTTTCTTTTTCCTTATTAATTTCTTTCTCTCCTATCTTTTTTTCTGTAATCTCTAATGTAGGGTCTTGATAGAAAAGGGTGTCTTTTTTCGGTATCAATGACTTCTCTTGAAAAACCATTTTAGAGTTTTGAGTGAGGGGAACATCGAACAAGAGAGGAGAAATTTTCTGAAGTGGGATTCAGAAGAATAATTTCCCAAAACGGGGAAATCTGTAGACAAGGGTTCATTAGGTGTTTCTAGATCATTGACTGTGTGTTTCATATATCTCTCCCTATCGATTTTGATCATGTTTTTATATCCCTTCAGTGGTAGCCAAAGGCGTGCCCAGTATTTACTGAAATATCTATTTATCTTTTCAGACCAATATCTACTTAGTAAAAACCCATAGGCCTCTGGAATATCTACCGCAATGATGTCAATCACTTGCACAAACTTGGGATGTGTCGCTATCCTGATCATTGCATATTTAAGTTTTCCCATGGACTTGACCTGGGTTCTGTCTAGTTGTATGAAATTTTTATAATTGTTGATAGGAACGACATTTAATTTTTTGCACATATACAAGGGCATAATGTTGGAAGACACCACAAAATCTACCAAACAATTGTGAAGGTTTCTATTGAAGACTTCAAACGTTAAGAGGAATGGTGGCACACAATTTTTTTCCTTTCTATATTTCGAGCAAGTGTTCATAGTTGGTTTGCTCACCAGATCTATGGGAGATAGAGTTATTTCTTGACCATTTCCAGTCGTAGGGTATTTTACTGAGTTCAAAGCGTGTAGTAGGAAGTCCTTCTGCTGAAGGATCTTGCACACATCCATGACTGATATGTTCAACCTTAACTTCTTCAAATATTCAAATACGTTGTAATCGAGTTTGGGAGATTCATGGGTATGGATGTTTATAGGGTTTTTACTAGGAGAAAAAGGTGTTTTCGGATGATCGGGAGTTGCCTTACTCCTTGAGGTATGGGTGGAAATGGTATCATTCGAGCTAGGCAGACCCTTATTGTATTTTTGTATCACCAAGACTTCCGCAGGTTGTTCCTGAGATTCAAATAGGTCGTCGGAAGGTATGATCAGGTCGGGATCCCATATCATCATGGCTATATCTTGTGGTGGATCAATCTCTTCTTCATCAACAATAATCATAGCCGAATTGCTTGGCTATTCGGTCAGGGAGAATTCATCTAGAAACCGATTGGCCATCAAATTCATGGCATGCACCCATTGAGGGAAGTCTCTTTCAAAGTGGTTTTCCTCATGATAAGTACATAAAGAATAAGATGCAACATTCCCTAGATCAATATTTATGTTAGCTAGGGTAGGTTCAATTGTATTGAATGGTGGGTTCCTCTTAAAGAAAATATTGTAGGGCCTTTGGCCTTGGTTTCCCTCCCCTGCATTCCTCTTCATGTCTATGATCTCATTTGATAATTTCTTAACCATACTTTGCAGGTATTCTATGTCTTTGTTACCCTTGTTGGGAGTATTCTTTGTTTGTTTCCCTGATGGTCTAGTCAAAAGGAGTGCTCTCCTAGGAGGAGGCTGAGATTCTTTCTTAAATAGAAAGACATGGCCTTGTTTACACCCTTTCATATGGAATTCTATCATTTTGGTTTCTTCAAAATTTTCAGCCAGGGTTTGTTTGGCAGCTCTTTTTACAAACATAGAAATATAAGCCGAGAGCAAGTTAGCATAAACCTTGATTTGCAATTCTTAGGTTGGTTTCGCTTTGGGATGAAACTTGTTTAATATGGTTGTGAATATTTGATTGAAATATTTGACTCTTTCTTTCGAACTCATGGTGGCAGAGAATAACTCAACAATCAGAGATCTTGTAGTAGTTTCCTCTGCAAATTTATCTAGAAATTATTTTTGGAACTTGGTGCAGCTACTTATAGATCCTACTAGTAGATTAAAATACCACGTGGACGCTGAATTTTCAAACATGTAGGGGAAAGACCTGCAAACTACATACTCATGTTAGAAATTCATAAATCTAATTGCTACTATAAATTTCTTGATATGATCTTCAGGAAATCCATAGGTTTCGGGATCGAACTTAGGAAGAAACTTCTCTGGATGTCGGGGAAGGTTATGGACTGGTCCCAGGAGGGCTAAAGAATCTATGGCCAATCAGGGTGTATTGTTCAGAGGTGGGTTTCCCCCTTCATCATTATGGTCATTGTTTCCTTCCATGTCTTCAGAATCTAAGTTAAACTCCTCCTCTTCTGAAAAATTGTTCGATTCAGAGACGTTGTCGGCTGGCATTTCGGGTATCAAATCAAGAGGTTCTTGGATTTCGGTAATCATGAAATCTATTAAGTCTTCTACAGAGTGTACGAAAACCTCATCGGGAGTGCTAACCACTGACATACTTTGTTGTTTTCTTTGAGGGAGTATGGGAGCTAAGGACAACGCACTGATCTATGGGGCATAGGCTCTTGTGATTTTTCTGAATTGATTTACTTCCTCGTGAGGAAGAGCGTAAGGTATTTCAGAGTGAAAAGGTTCTTCCTCGGGATGGGGCGATTTACTCATTATAGGAGTAATTAGCATGTGTGGGTTGTCTTATGAATGACTAGCCAAGCATGTGGGTTGTTTTGAATCTATAGGCTGTTTGAAATACTCTGTAGAATATATATCTAGCCATTCATTCTCATCCCTCCTTCTAGTGCCAATTCTGTTGATGGGTCTTAAATACCTAGTTCAACAGTAGAAACCAAACCCTCCATTGATGCCCAATTAGACTCTGCAGCATTTGGAATGGAATGGTTCTCTAGATCTTGTGATCCAGACAATTAATCGATGGGCTTTAACGTTTTCTTGTGAAGGCTCTTCCTTTAGTTTGAACTACCTCTTTTGTATTTTCTCTCGGGTGGGACCGATGTGAGGTGTAAGCTGATATAAACCAACTTGGTAACAAAACATAATTATGTTATAACTACTAGGGAAGAGGTTGAGCTTGGGATAACTCGCTACTCAAACATGTAGATGACAATTCTATACCATAGTCCTAGCACTAATACGTTAACCATGTGAGCATCCAATTACTATTTGAGATTACTATTTATCAAAAAGAAAACACATATGCAATAAGATAACGACAAGAAAAATAATTCATCTACCATAATCATTCATCACATAATCACACAACGATTCATCATCTTCATCATTAAAGAAAAGAACAACAAAGCATTGCACCAGATAACTTGACATAAATTGGACAACTCTTACTTGTTACATCTATTCATGAAACAAGATAGGAAATAGTTCTTTTTTGTGTCCACTCACACATGCATTTGATGAAAATAACTTTGTATTTGGTCTAGAAGGACTTCTCAATTCATAGCAGCTTCAAAATAATTCTTAACAACTAGAAAGAAAGATTTCTTGCAACAACCATCGACTCTGAACTAATGGTTCAATGTATTTATTTATAGTGTAAGGTTCAACTGAAAATAATGGCTAAGTGCAGTTTAGGAAAAACAAAAAATTGCCACATGGCGTCATCCTCTAATAGTTTCTTTAACAGTCAACCCGAGATATCTCTTGAAAAGGGTGACTTCTTTCATACTCAGACCAATTAATAAATAGTTCTTCACAAGTTTGGGCCCATGTAGATCTGTGTTGTTCCATCGGATCCCCATGAATCCCTATGATGTCCATCGCATGCATCTCGTACTTTACTAGACTAGAGTTCAACTGTTATAGTGTAGTTTGAGCTCTAATCGGATGCTCCATTTATCCTCGTACTTGCCTTGGCACGACATCAGTCATCTTTGTGAGCTCTTCGGCTCACAAAACATCTTGCTTGGTGTTGTTCCAGAGTCTGTACTTAAGTCTAGAAAGTATAGGGTCTAGGCATCTGAAAGTGAGTAAAAGATAAAAGGGGGAAGAATCAACCTTCAGGAAAGGAAGCTAAGGCTGATTTCTAAGTTGTCTCTGTCTCGCTTCCAAATGTTCCTGGATGCTTATATCCTGTTCAATTATGGTCCATGAACGTTCAAGTTCTACCCGAGTGATGGTAGTTTTAAGCATGGTGTCAAAAAGGTTCAAAGCGATGCTGGTTTGATCCGATAAGCTAGTATCAATGTTGGGTTGTCTTGTAATGAGCACAATCATGGAGAAACATAAATTGAAAAGAATGTTCAAGGTTTAAAATGCTACTTCAATTTTTTGACCGTATAAAAGAGAATTTTTGAATCCGATGTTAAAGGTACAATACAAACCAAAGGCCTTCTCCCATAACTGAGTTAACTTTTTAAAGAATCATGTATGAAATGTGAGAAAACATTAAGATGTCGACAATGCAAGGCTCCCATCAAGGGAGAGTCTCACCCTGTAAACAAAAGAAGAAAAAGACAAGAAGAAATATGATGAATCATAAAATATAGAGATCTAAAAAGTTCACAGGTCTTGTACCTGTTGATAGCCGATATAGAGGAAAAACTACAAACGATTAGACAACTAAAAATTTGGTCACCACAGTAAAAGTTGTACTAAATTGCAGCTAAGCATTCATCAGAGATATATATATATGTGAAATGAAATTTAATATAAGATAACAGAGAAAACAAAAATCATAACTCAGTCTTCACAGAATCAGGAATCTTCTGATTTCTTTTTATAAAAGGAAAAGGTATCTATTACAATCGGACAAGAAAAAAAAAATCGATTGTTCTCACTTCAAAATGCATATTTATACAAACTTCTAAAGATTCGAATTTCAATCGTTCCAGAAGTTTTCAGTTACAAAATGAGAAATTTAAGTGTTTTACTTATTTGTATTTGTCCTCCTTCATGCAAGTAGAGCACCTTCCTTTATTTACTCTTCTTTCTCCAGAAATAGAACATAATAACACTTGTCGTCATTTGATGCCAGACACCTACCCTTTCGTTTGCCCAATGCAATTGACACACTTTTCGATCAATTGGGCTATCAACTTTGAAGGCTCTATTTGGTTGTTTGCCTCAAAAGTGTAACAATCCTTTGCTAACTGTGGCAACCTTTCTCCTACTTTCCAGTCTTCAGTGATGATAGAACATAACTATACACTTGGTTTTATTAACCATTTATCCACTTGGACAATATCAATCTAACTTATTTGTGATATTTCAACCTTCTCCTTTTCCTCATTCTCCTTGATATCGAGCAGGTGATTGGCCATATCGATCTGGCCCAGTGTCCCAACACTACTTTCCCTATCGAGATCCAACACACTTTCATTTATCAAGCCAAAATTTTCTTCACAAGAGTTTCTCAGTTCTTTAGCTTGTTCTCTATTTTCTGATATATTACGCTCCCACACCTTCAACAAGATATTTCCTCTGGTTTGCTCCGGGATGGAAATTCTGGAACTACTGACCACTTCTTTTTTCTTCATGGCTATAACAACTTATTGGAAAGCAACCCGAGCCACCCCAGCTTCTCTTTCTCTCAAAGAAATGTTCTTTAGCACTTGCTCAATGGTCTGGCAATGATTTTGGATGGCTTCCACTTTAGCAAGTAAATCTTGCTGAGCTACTGACACTCTCTTTCGGATCTCAATGGCTTGGGATTGGAATATCCTGATATCTATAACCTGGATCTCAGCAGAATTCAACTTTACCTATAACTGCCTTATCATTTCTTCTTGTTGGCTTACCTGTTCTTGGCTGGTCTGGGCCGACTGATGTATTTGCTCGAGATCGGATCTGAGCTGCTCAGTTTCCTTTTGATCGACTACTCTGGCTTGCTCTAGACCTGTGTTCACTTGATCTCTAGCATTTTCCTATGTTGTGGCTAGCTTAGCCTCCAATTTAATGATCACGCGGTTCTTCTTATTTAACTGTTCCTTTAGAGATCCGACAAAATATTGGTTGGTTATAGAAAAATACCCCAACATCCCTGCTATCTGAGTGGCGAATTCCTCCTTTTTCGTGGCCTTCCCATCAACTAGGATTTTGAATTTTTTGGATATTGTGTTTTCTTCTCAGTAAATATCTTTCTTCACAATGGCCTTTCTATTATTATCGAAGAAAAATCCATTCAGAGGCAACTGTCCTACAGTAATGGGTGTTATTTATTCATCGAAAATCCATCCCACATCGGGGGTCCTCTTTGTGAACTATAGGGGAGTGATAGAAGCGATGGGACTGCTGATTTACTTAGATGGTTTCTCTGGGATACTAACTGTGTTTGGCTTGCTTGATGCGGGTGATGGCATGAAACTTACCCTTTGTGGGAATATTTCTTCTTAGCTCTAGACCAACTTTCCTAGTACAACCACTTTTGGGCTTCCTTTCTCTGGGTTGGGGATCTCATCTTATTGTTTCGGGTTCCTGGTTTCCTATGTCTTTTCTTGATTTTCCTACTGGTCAAGACTTGAATATTTTGATTCCTTGGCTTCTATTTGTTGTATATCTATAGTCTATGGGTTCTTACCCTGTAAAACTGGGGGAAGGAAGCTCCGTTGGTGTTCCTTAGATTTGAAGAGATCGGCCATATCCCCAGGTGATAGGGCTTGAATATGACTTAGGACCTCAACATAGGATTTCACACCTTGGAAGATGTCATCATGAGGCAAATTCTCATGTTCGTATCTTTTTAGGCCACAATTCGCCATGTGATTACTCACGACCTTATGTGGGTCATTTTTCTTAAACTCAATGTTGACCAATTTAAATTCCTCCAAGGCTCTAGCCTCGGCTTTGGCCTGTCTGAAATCTAATAAAGAATATGTATTAAAATGAATGGGGAATGGCGACCATACCTTCTTCGAAAAACCTTTGAGCTCTTTTCTTATGCCATCGAGCACGCTTTGCCTGGCGATTTTATGACATAACAGCTTATCCGACACGAATAGTGGTAGAGCATATGGGGGAACATAGGTGCCAGAAACCTTGATGTACGAAAAATCCGCTTCTACATACCAGTCAGCCACACTACTCAAGTTGGCCGCGATGTTATCTGAAATCCTGGGAGGTGGGTTACCGAAGATGGAGACATTCATTGGTACCATTACCCAGTTGAAAATATTGTATATGAATTCTATGGCCTTATCCTCCCAAAGTTTCGAGTGATAGACATGAATAGGCTTAGCATTAGATGGACTCCAGCTCCAACTCATTAGAGGGAAAGGCATCATGAGACAAATAGCATCCATGATGTAGGCGGACATGAAAAATGAGGTTTCTTTCTCACTCACCTTCTGCACTTAATATTCGGTAATTCGACTAGTTAGATTGTCCGACAACAGTTTGGCCTAGTCAAAAGAAAAACCTTCAGTTACTGTATGAATTAGAGGCACCCACGGGAAGAAAAAGTGTGTGGTGTCCTTCCTCCCATACAACCTATAGGCCATCATTGTTATATACCTGAATGGTGGCTCTAAGGAGGAGATTGAATAAATTCCATTAGAATCCACCCTGAATTTTGCGGGGTGTGAAACCCAATCCTTGATCAGATCGAACAAGTTTCTGCCATATTGCTCGCATTCCTTCCCCTTGAAACCTTCCAGAAACTTGACATTGTATGAAAATTTTGGTGTGGGTGACAACTGATACATTGCCTACAAATGTTCCATCCTAAAATTCCCAATTGTCACCTTATGTTCACTGATAATAGTCCTAGTCAGGATATCCACATGGCCTAGCACCCATATGATCATATCATAATAGGGAAGGAGTCGTGGCCTTGCCACTATTTTGTGCATCTCTACTTGAATGACGATTTTGTATTTGGTGGCCAAATCATCCTTCTCATTATCGCCAGAATCATATGAACAATTCACTGATTTGGACTGAAGAATGTTGTATATGTATGTCCAGGTTTTGACAGTATTAATACTTCGGGGTGAAGTATCGGAAACAACATCTGAGCCCTGACCTGAACTCTTGGCAACTGCCTTGGACACTTTTCATGGAGCCATGATAGAGAACTCTGTACTTATATCTCCTGTAGTAAGAATTGTAAATACAGACATAAGTTATCCTGATGAAAAAGCTCTGCGCACAAAATAGAAATAAAATTGAAAAAATGAAAGAAACTCCCTTGCTTTGATCTTTCAACTTTGTGTGAGTCCTTGCTGACAGAATGATCAAGTCATTTAATGGAAATATTTAGGCATGAAACAAGATCTTATTTTCCATTAACTCATCAAGATTCAAATCAATGCCATAAATGTTTAAAAGATTTGTGATAATAAAGAAAGGCGAAAATATTCAAAAATCTCGTTCGTAGACTGTGTATGTTAAAGGTCCTTTAAGGAATTAATTAATTCAGTTAAGTCCCTTAATTTTGTACTTTCATCCCTTGAAACCTATCTTTAGCATTCGTCATCTCGGATGATTTCGTTCCTAGTCTTGGATTCCAGAATACTCGAAATCGTGATGGCGCGATTTAGCCTTTTACCTGTGATGTTGCCCAAGATTTTAGTTAATCCATGTCTAAATAAGGAAATCGTGACTTCGTGGATCGGAGTCATGAAGATGCAGATTTTGGAGGGAGCGATCACTGAGTGGCGAAAGAACGATAATGTTTAAACAAGGTTTACAGGATTTACTCTTGACACTAACCAGGGTAACTTTTGGAACCATTTCACGGCTTCGCATATCGGAGTTTGAAAGCCATGCAACTTGTAACTTCCAAAGCGCGATAGCACAAAGTAATAAAAGTGATAAAATTTCTTAACGGTTAAGTGACGGATACTTAGAACTATAACTACCATTGCCACTTCACATGTCGGGATACTGAGGCTTTCAATGAGTAAAGATCATGAAGTAAAAGACAACCTGAAAACCAAATTTTGAATTTAAGAATTATATTTCAACCACTTGGAAAAGGCGAATCCAACATAGGTCCAACTAGGGATCCCATATTCCTACAGGACGGGAAGAACAATAGACCACGTGCCTGCATTGGGTAAATGGAGACATTGGTTTCTTTCTGCGAAACTTGTTTTAGGAAGGGGATACAGAGGGAAAAAAGATATTTTGTCTTTACTTCTGAAAAGATTTTCAAAATTCAATTGCATTCTAAACTCAGCTGCAGCCCTTTCGAAGAATTTCTCCTTCTTGATACTGAATTCAGGTATGCTTTAAGATAATCAAAACAGTCCTAGAAAATTCAATAGAACATGTGGATTTTGGCTTCCATCAAACGAAGTAAATTCCATGCTTTTAATCGGGGATTCTTGTCTAAACTTGGGATGCAGATCCGGTTTCGAAAAGGCTAGTTACCAGAGTAGAGTGAAATTTACATATGATAGCCTTACAAATATCTCAGATATTTCGTCACTGCCAGTGAGCCTGTTCAGTACCCCGGTGAAGTTATCTGGCCCTTTTTACCGAATTTCCTTTCACCATTTCGAATCATAATTATTCATGTAAATGTTGAGACGAGGGAAATAATTTATGAATTTCCTTTCATCATCTCCTTGGACTAGATGGGGGCAATCAAATATGAATTTCCTTTCACCATTTGTCTTATATTTTAATTTTTGAAACACGAAGTGGGGGCAATCAGTTTGTATAAGGTATACCAGGGATGATATATGTGTAATATTCATAGTAGAGGTCTATCAACTTGCTTTGATTTCTCAGGACCAACCTTCTCTTAACTTTCAAAACACCTTATCCTGCAGGGAAAATGGGAAAAATTACTTCCAGGGGTCTTCCTTCGAGCAAGACTCAATCCTTCAAAAACTGTTAAAAAAACCTAGAAGAGTCAGGATCAACCAATGCATAACTTTGTTCAGTAGGAGATTGAGGAGTTATGAGGGTTGGATCACTTTCTAATATCTTTTTTCCATCTTCCAAAGATAAAATGAAACCTCATCTCCCTTTGTGGGAACCACGGAAAGGTGTTTGGTTTTTAAGAAGGTAAATCTGAGGACAGAAAAAGGGCGATGGAGATGTTGGCATGTTTTATAGGTAGCGTATGCTTGTCATTGATGGAAATTATCGCAAAGATGATGGCTTGAGTACAGGTATAATGTGCTAGGTGGGTACCAGAAGTATTTTGGGGAGACACATCAGAGAAAGCTCATGAAGACCAGAAGAGATAGTGCAGAGGTGCACGTAGAGTGCACGAGTGTTCTTGTTCATTTGATGGAAAATAGGTAGGCAAGGAAGACCAGCAACATAACGATGATCGAATGGCAAGATCAAAGTGTTGTTCTGACTCCATATTGGATTTTCGGATACCAGGATTTCGGATACTGGGAGTTGGAGATGTCAAGAACTCTCACTACAGGAGTCCTGAAGTCATGAAATACGAAATCGCGATATGAGAAATCGCGATATAATATCAACCATTGGATCGAGGACAAAACTGGACTGTCGATCCAAGAAGGATATGTGGAAAAATATAATACTTTCACTGAATGGAAATTCAAAGGAATGAGGTTTTCTAACCTATCGAACTCACGATATGCGAAATCACGAAATAATCTTAGCTGTCAGATCTAGGTTTGATTTGGACCATTGATCCGACTCCATTTCGGAGTTTCAGATACCAGGAGTTGGAGGAGTCAAGTGTCAAGACTCCTCATCATAGGAGTCCTAAAGTTGTGAAGTGAGAAAAGCCGAAAAGTGATCTGACTCCATTTCGGAGTTTCACAGACCAAGACTTGGAGATGTCGAGAAAATTCTCAACAAGAATGCCGAAATCATGATATGTGAAATCGTGAAGTGATCTAGGCCATCAGATCCAGGAGGTGAATATGGTATACCACATCAGAAAGGATAGGTGGAAGACTATGTCAGTATTGACATGTGGTACGATCAAACAACAACAAGTGTCAAGTTGATTTAGCATTTCAGACCACTGGAAATCACAATTCTGAATAACACGTGATAGCCACTCAGGTCACGACACATCATTGAGTGGCGCAAGAGTGACCTCATTATGGGTGTTTTTTCTTCAGGATTCTTATCTTCATCACTCCCCCAAATTCTCAAAGGCTGAAGTCCCAGGGCAGAGGATAGTTGTCCAATCACCAAAGATCGTGGACCGTTGATATGGAGATCGAAGTTCTTTTTTGATTGGAGAGTGGTCATATCTCGGTGGTCACATCATCAAAGAGTTGTAGAGAAGAGCTCAAAGTATATCTCGGTGGTCACATCATCGAAGAGTTGTAGAGAAGAGCTCGAAGAAGCAAGCTCCATTTTAGAGTTTCGGGGACCGCGACATGGAGCATAAAGAATTTTTCACCACAATAATGCCAAAGTGCTGAAATGAAAAATCGTGAAATAACTTTATGGTTAAGCACCTGGTCACTATTTATGGTCACATCGACAAAGGCTCGAGGAAGGAGCTAGTGCAACCAAGCTCCATTTCAAAGTTTCAAGGATCAAAACATGGAACATAAAGAAATATTCACCAAGGGAATCCCAAAATGCCGAAGTTAAAAATGGAAAAATAAACATAAGACCTTATGGAGTCAATCCAATAGTGCAGGTGATTTTGAATATGATCGGATGGCTACTATTGCACTTCAGAGTGTAACTGATAGAAATGACTAATTATTTCTGCTAGAGGAATCAAATAGGCCTCAGTGTGATAGCCAGAGAAGATGAAGAGGCTTGAGGCATCTTCAAGTGGAATGACGACTGTTCTTAGAGGTGATTGACATATGGAAGAGTGTTGAAGCCTGTAACTGCAACAGAGAAAATGAGCTCGACTATGATGAAGAAGACAAAGAGTCTCAATTGCCAGATAGGCTAAGGAATCTTATCATAACACCCAATGATGTTGGACGCATGGGTTGAACTGCCAAAGAAGATGAAGAGTTGCAATGATGATCAGGCAGAGCACTCGACATGAGGAGGACATGCAGAACAGAGAGAGGAGTTGATGCTTGAGGTAGGAAAGTGGTGGTATGGTGGAGTGGTAGTGAACACCCCGACAAGAAGTACATTGGAGTGGTGAGAGCATGCAGGAGGTGGGCACATATTGCATGAACAAGGAGCACAAAGACTATAAGAATGCATAACAAAGAAGAGATGGGAGTTTCCGTTGAGGGTTATTAACGTGTGAAGGAGGCAGAGCGCAGCAGCAAAAATGCATAGAAGAGGAATGGTGCATTGAAGGGAAATGACGCACAGAGCATGAAAGGAAGAAGAACATAAATGGAAAGGATGTGTACAGGAAGAACCTGAGGAAGAAAAAGCAAGGCAGTGTAGAAGAACAATGATGAGACTAGTAAGCCATTGATGAACATTATATCACTATAACAAGTTTTAGTTGCAAAGAGTTATATTTCAGGGTGGTTGGGAGGTGCTAGGGAGGACTGTTGTCTTCAGAGGTTCAAGTGGGTGGTTGAAAACAGGGAGTTGTAGCTTCCTTTTGGTTGCATCCATAAAAACAAGGGTGGTAGGGTGGTGCAAGGGAGAACTATTGTTCTCTTTTATACAGGTTGGTGCCTGTGTGACTGGAAGTTGGTGCTTCCATCGAGTTGGTGTTGGAACACTTGGGGAGTTGGTGCTAGAGAAACTAGGAATTTGGTGCTTCCTTCTAGTTGGTGCTAGAGAAACCAAGGAGTTGGTGCTTCCTTCTAGTAGGAGCTAGAGAAAACAGAGAGTTGGTTCTCTCAGCAAGTTGCATCTTGCAAAACAGAGGTTGTAGCCTCACAATGAGTTGGAGCTCATATGTATGATAATGTAAAGAATGTAAAGAATACTTATCATATAAAGAAGAAGAGGCCTTTACCCTTTATGGGTTTCCTCAGGAAACATCTGTCTCTGTGTATCTCATATGTTGGACTGATGTTAAATGTTCTATTGCTTACTTCCCTACATTAATGTGATTTTCATTGAGTTCTTTGTAAAGAGTTTAAAATAAGCATAATTTTTTAAGCACGGTAACAACTGATTCACCCCCCCTCTCAGTTGTCCAACAATTGGTATCAGAGTCGGCCCCTTTTATCTAAGGGTAGATCCTAGAGCTTAAACATGTCAAGCCATAAAGGAAATTCAACCAATAATGCCCCTCTGTTCAATGGAACAAACTTTTCCTTCTGGAAAGTTAAAATGAGAACCTACATAATGGCTTTAGGTGAAGATGTCTAGGATGTGGTAGATATTGTTTACGTAAAGCCAGTTGTACTAGATAATAAGGATGATAGGATAGAATTTAGCTTCAACGCCAAGGCTATGAATGTTATCTTGAGTGGGCTTGCAGAAGAAAAATTCGTAAAAGTTATGCACCTAGAAACTGCCAAAGAAATGTGGGACAAACTCATTAGCAGTTATGAAGGTAATGAGAAGGTAAAGGATGCCAATATTCAAACCTACAGAGTACAGTTTGAACAGTTGAAGATGAAAGAACATGAAACTATTGGAAAATACTTTCTGAGATTTGAAGAGATGGTAAATGCAATGAAAGCACTTGGTGAAAAAATTGAGGAACCTTCTTTAGTTCATAGAATTTTGAGATCTCTACCAGATAGGTTCAACCCGAAGGTCTCTGCTATAGAATAACTTAATGATCTAAAAACCTTGGATTTTTATCAACTTCTAGGAACATTGACTGCATATAAAATGAGAATAGTTAAATATAAACCCACCTTTAGAGAATCATCATTTAAGGCAGACAAGAGTGAGGATTATGAGCCTGATGAAATTGAAGAAACATTTGTGAAGAGACTGAAGAAGCGAGCAGGAAAATACAAAGGTAAAATTCCTTTCAAATGTGGTAAGATAGGTCATTTTGCAAATAAATGTTCTCACAAAAGAAAGAATCAGACATGTGATGATGAGGAGAAGCACAAACATAGAAATTTATTTAAAGAGAATAATTTTAAGAAGAAAATCCTTTGTGTAAACAATGATGATGATACTTCAGATGATGAAGATAATGACTCCTCTATTGAAGATAAAATAAATGAATTCATACTTATGTCCAAAGAGGATTATGATAATAAAAGCACAGGAAGTGAGGCTAATGAAGAAGAAGTTGTGGTTGATATGGAAGGAGAATTGATCAGTGCACTGGAAGAGATTGACAGACTCAGATTTAAGAACAGAAAGCAAAAAAAAATTGTTGATATAGTTCGAGAAAGACAATAAAGAACCTGATGAATACCTTGTCCTACTAAAAGTGGAATTAGAAGAGGCAACGAAAATTGAAGACATTATGAAACGACAGTTATTAGAAAAGAAGGCAAGATGTGAATCCTTAGAAAAAGAGATAGTAAAAACCATAAAACAAATGGAGAAGTTTAAGAGATTGTATTACCAAAATATTCCAAGTATTAAAGCCTCATAAGGATTAACCTCCATTCTAAATCAACAAAGAAACCCAAAGTTGAAAGCTAGATTGGGGTATGAAGAAGGATCAAGTAGTGATCATCCAAGTATTAAAAAACCTATCAAGTTTGTCAAATCCTCAAACATTGACAATAGTTGCTCTGCAGAAACAAAGAAAGAAAATCAACCACCAAGAAGGAATGAAAGAAAAAGTACCAGAACCGAATCTGTATATCAGAGAGATTATCGACATGAAATAAATCGACCTCCTCAAAGAAGACATAATTTTCCAAGGTACAAAGGATTTTTCTATGGTTATTGTTTTTTCTGCTCTAATTTTGGTCACAAATCTATAAACTGTTCTGTAAGATTTAGATATGAACAATCAATATATTCAACGAATAACCATCTTCCACAACAAAGATTCAGACAACCAAGCAACAAACAACCTCAGACTATAAATCATGCAATGGCTAGGAAAAGGACGCAGGTTAAACATAACAATAATTATGAGCATAGCAATCACTATGATCTTCTATTTAGTGAACCAAAATGTTACATATGTCATAACTATGGACATAAAGCTGCAGATTTTTTCCCCACTACTGAAAATGTCAAGGTTTGGAAGAAGAAAGTAGATGACAAGTGTGGAAAAGTGTTATCAGCCCAAAGACAAAATAATCCATGGTATATTGATAGTGGATGTTCCAAACATATGACTGGAGACAAAAGTAAGTTTCTAAATCTAAGTGAAAGCAAATCAGGGAATGTAACTTTTGGAAATGATGCACCAGGAAAAAAAAAAGGTAAAGGAATGGTAAGTTTGAGTAATGGCAAATGGAAATCTCAAGATGTGTTGTTTGTAGAAGGTCTGAAACATAATATTATTAGTGTTATTCAAGTCTTTGATCGAGGATCTGAAGTCGTTTTTACCTCTAAAGACTGTAGAATAAAATCAGTGAATTCAGGATAGCTAGTTGCAAAAGGGATAAGAATAGAAAATAATGTGTATGTGTTAAAAGAAGAAAAAGAAGAATGCCACTTAAGCAAGTATGATGGAATCTGGTTATGGCATAGGAGACTAGGACATCTAAACTTTGACTACTTAATCAAGCTCAAAAATCTCAAGGCAGTAAAATATCTTCTGAGAATATCAAAGCCCCAAGATTCTATGTGTAAACCCTACCAAGTAGGAAAGCTAACTAGGACACAGTTTAAGTCTAAGAGCTCTACTTCAACATAGAAACCACTCCAACTAGTTCATATGGATTTATGTGGACCATCAAGACAAGAAGGCACAAGGAAAGAAAACTACTTCATGCTGATTATTGATGATTACTCTAGACTTACTTGGGTTGCCTTTCTCAATGAAAAATCTGAAGCATTTGAGAAATTTAAAATATTTAAGGCTTTAACTGAGACTCAAACATGAAAGAGGTTAAAGGTAGTAAGATCAGAAAGAGGAGGAGATTTTATGTCAAGTGATTTCAAGGAATTCTGTGATAATCATGGGATCAAAAGAGAATACACAATGCCAAGAACTCCACAACAAAATGGAGTAGTTGAGAGGAAAAACAGAACAATGCAACAAATGGCCAAGTCAATGATGAATGAGAAGAACATCGGTCAAACCTACTGGGTAGAAGCAATACACATAGTAGTCCATGTTCTTAACAAATTACACCTTAGACCACAAAGTGACAAGACACCTTATGAACTGTGGTATGGGATACCTACTTCAATCAAACACTTCAAAGTATTTGGGAGTAAATTTTACATAAAGAATAATGATGAGAACCCTGGAAAATATGATGATGGGGCTGATGAAGGTATCTTCTTAGGGTATTCTACAAACAGTAAAGGATACAGATTCTATAATAAGAGGATACATAAAATGGTTGACTGTATTGACATAAAATTTGATGAAGGAATCCCAACAAGAGAGGTGTACAGTAATGAGTCTTCTGCAGAGGACACAACTAAAGCTAAAGATGAATAGGTCCAAGAATCAGAAAATGAAGACTCTGAATCAGATGAAGACATAGATACTCAAATAGACTCAAATCAACAAACAACTTCAAATTCTTCCTCCAGAATCACTCAAAAGAATCATCCTGCAAGTCAGATAATTGGTGAAAAAGACAAAGGTGTACAAATGAGGAGAAAGATAATCAAAAACACTGAACAATCACATATATCTTTCATATCCATGATGGAACCCAATAATTTTAATGAAGATATAAAATATGACCACTGGGTTAAAGCAATGAATGATGAACTTGATCAGATTGAGAAAAACAATACGTGGGAGATGGTTCATAGACCTGAAGGTAAAAATATCATTGGTTCCAAATGGATATTTAAGAATAAGTTGAATGAGCAGGGACAAGTTGTCAGGAACAAAGAAAGATTGGTCTGTAAAGGGTATGCTCAAATAGAAGGACTGTATTTTGATGAAACATTTGCGCCCATAGCAAGATTAGAAGCTATCAGAATATTTCTTGCCTATGCTTGTCACAAAAGGTTTAAACTGTATCAAATGGATGTCAAGACATCTTTTCTAAATGGAGATTTAAGTGAAGAAGTCTATATGGAAAAACCAGAGGGTTTTGAACTATCTGATAACCCTGACTTAGTATGCAAGATGAAGAAATATTTATATGGGTTAAAACAATCCCCTTGTTCCTGGTATCAAAGACTAGATATGTATCTCAAAGACAAAGGGTTCAAGAGAGGAACAATTGACAACAATATATATATAAAAACAGAGGATAACGATTTTCTCATTCTGTTGGTCTATGTAGATAAAATCATCTTCGGATGTAATAAGGATTCATTGGTACAATGGTTTGCTTCTTCCATGGAGTCTGAGTTTGAAATGTCTATGATAGGTGATCTGTCATTTTTTCTTGGTCTGCAAATTACTTAGAGGTCTGAAGGGATGTTCATTTCTCAAGAAAAATATCTAAGAGAAATGTTGAAAAGGTTTCAAATGGAAGATTCTAAACATGTGGGCACACCTATGGTTACTGGATGCAAATTAAGCAAGGATGGTGACTCACCTGATGTTAATCAAAGTTCATATAGGTCAATGATAGGCAGTCTGATATACATCACATCATCTCGTTCAGACATAATGCATGTTGCTGGAATGGTAGGAAGATATTAGTGTGCACCTAAACAGAGTCATTTTCTAGTTGTCAAAAGAATATTTAGATATTTGAAAGAAACAATGAACTATGGCCTATGGTATCCTAAGAATCAGAATTTTCAATTATCAATCTACTCAGATGCTGATTGGGCTAACTGCATGGATGAAAGGAAAAACACGAGTGGAGGTGCGTTCTTCTTAGGAGATTCTCTAGTAGCATGGTTGAGTAAACAGAAAGGTTCCATTTATTTATCAACTATAGAGGCAGAGTACATTGTTGCTGCTACCTGTTGCACTTAGGTATTATAGATGATTCAGACACTTGCAAACTTGGAGGTAAAATACGCTACACTGATCCCAATTCATTGTGATAACACTAGTTCCATCATTGTGTCCAATAATCCTGTATTCCACTCCAAGACCAAGCATATTCCCACAAAATACCATTTTCTGAGAGAGTAGGTCACGAATCATATTTTTTAGGTCCATTACATTCCAACCACAAAACAAATTGTAGACATCTTTACTAAACCCCTAGCCAAGACAACATTTGAATATCTCCGATAGATGTTGGGTGTCATCCCTTCTCACACCTAAGAGAGTCCATCCTGTTATGGATATTTTGTATTGATTGAATATCTAATACCTCCAAAAAATACTATAATATCTTAGGGGGAGCGTGTTTTCTTTGAAATTGATGTCAAATGGGGAGAAAAGAACAGGTTCGGGTGCCTTTGTTTCCATCAATGCCAAAGGGGGAGATTGCTGGAATGTTTTACAGGCAGCGTATGCTTGTCATTGATGGAAAGTATAGTAGTGATGATGGCTTGAGTACATGTATAATGTTATAGGAGGGCACCAGAAGTATTTTGAGGAGACACAACAGAGCAAGCTCATGAAGACCAGAAGAGATAGTGCAGAGGTGCACGCAGAGTGCACGAGTGTGCTTGTTCATTTGATGGAAAACATGCAGGCAAGGAAGACCATCAGTGTAACAATGATCGAATGGAAAGATATAAGTGTTGGTCCAAATACATATCAGAGTTTCAGATACTGGGATTTCGGATACCGGTAGTTGGAGATGTCAAGAAATCTCACTACAGGAGTCCCGAAGTCACAAAATGTGAAATTGCGATATGAGAAACTACGAAATAATCTCAAATGTCAGATTGAGGAAAAAAATGGACTGTCGATCCAAGAAGGACACATGGAAAAATATCATCCTTTCACTAACTGGAAATTCAAAGGAACGGGGTTCCCTAACATCTCGAACTCGTGACGTGCGAAATCATGAAATAATCTTAGTTGTCAGATCTAGGTTTGATATGGATCATTGATCCGACTCCATTTCATATTTTCGGATACTGGAAGTTGGAGGAGTCAAGTGTCAAGACTCCTCATCATAGGAGTCCCGAAGTTGTGAAGTGCAAAAAGTCGAAAAGTGATCTGACTCCATTTCAGAGTTTCACAGACTGGGACTTGGAGATGTCGAGAACATTCACAACAAGAATGTTGAAATCATGATATGCAAAATTATGAAGTGATCTAGGTCATCAGATCCAGGAGGTGAATAAGGTAGAACATGTCAGAAAGGATAGGTGGAAGACTATGTCAGTATTGACACATGGCACGATCAGACAATGACAAGTGTCAAGTTGATTTGGCATTTCAGGTCACTGGAAATCACAATTCTGAGTGACACATGGCAGCCACTCAGGTCACAACATGTCATCGAGTGATGCAAGAGTGACCTCACTCCGATATTTTCTACTTCGGGAGTTTTAGTTTCATCACTCCCCCAAAGTACCGAAGGCTGAAGTCCCGGGGTAGAGGATAGTCGTCCAATCACCACGGATCGTGGACCGTTGATATGGAGATCGAAGTGCTTGTTTGATTGGAGAGTGGTCATATCTCAATGGTCACATTATCGAAGATCTGTAGAGAAGATCTAAAAGTGTCAAGCTCCATTTTGAATTTTCAGGGACCGCGACATGGAGCATAAAGAAATCTTCACCACATGAACGTCGAAGTGTTGAAATGAGAAATCGTGAAAGTGCTTTATGGTTAAGTGCCTGGTCACTGCTGATGGTCACATAGACGAAGGCTCGAGGAAGTAGCTAGTGCAACCAAGCTCCATTTTGGAGTTTCAGGAATTGGAACATGCAATGTAAATAAATCGTCACCAAGGGAATCCCAAAATGCTGAAGTGTGAAATGGATAAATAAACGCAAGACCCTATGGAGTCAATCCAACAATGTAGGTGATTTTGAATATGATCGGAGGGCTACTGTTTCACTTCAAAGTGTAATTGCTAGAAATGACTAATGGTTTATGCCAGAGGAATCAAATAGGCCTTAGTGTGATCGCCAGAGAAGATGAAGAGGCTTGAGGCATCTTCCATTGGAATGAAGACTGTTCTTAGAGGCGATTGACAGATGGAAGAGTGTTGAAGCCTGTAACTGCAACAGAGAGAATGAGCTCAACTATGATGAAGAAGATGAAGAGTCTCAACTACCAGATAGGCTAAGGAATCTCAACATAACACCCAGTGATGTTGGACGCATGGGTTGAACCACCAGAGAAGCTGAAGAGTTGCAATGATGATCAGGAAAAGCACTCGACATGAGGAGGACATGCAGAACAAAGAGAGGAGTTGATACTTGAGGTAGGAAAGTGGTGGTATGGTGGAGTGGCAATGAACACCTTGATAGGGAGTACATTGGAGTGGTGAGATCATGTAGGAGGTGGGCGCATATTGCATGCACAAGGAGCATAGAGACTATAAGAATGAAAAACAAAGAAGAGATGGGAGTTGTTGTTGAGGGTGATTGACGTGTGAAGAAGGAGGTAGAGAGCAGCAGTAGAAATGCATAGAATAGGAATGGTGCATTGAAGGGAAATGACGCACAGAGCATAAAAGGCAGAAGAACAGAAAGGGAAAGGATGTGTGTAGGAAGACACTAATGCAGACAGATCAAGGCAGTGTAGTAGAACAATGATGAGACTGATAAGCCATTGATGAACATTATATCACTGTAATAAGTTTCATTTGCAAAGATTTATATTTTAGGGTGGTTGGGAGGTGCTAGGAAGGAATGTTTTCCTCATAGGTTCAAGTGGGTGGTTGAACATAGGGAGTTGTAGCTTCCATCTGGTTGCAGCCAGAAAAACAAGGGTGGCAGGGTGGTGCAAGGGAGAACTATTGTTCTCTATTATACAGGTTGGTGCCTGTGTGACTGGAAGTTGGTGCTTCCATCCAGTTGGTGCTGGAACACTTGGGGAGTTGTTGATTCCTTCTAGTTGGTGCTAGATAAACCAGGGAGTTGGTGCTTCCTTCTAGTTGGTGCTTCTTTCTAGTAGGTGCTAGAGAAAACATAGAGTTGGTTCTCTTAGCAAGTTGCATCTTGCAAAACAGAGGTTGTATCCTCACAATGAGTTGGAGCTCATACGTATGATAATGTAAATAATGTAAAGAATAATTATCATATAAAGAAGAAGAGGGTTTTACCCTTTATGGGTTTCCTCAAGAAACATCTGTATATGTGTATCGCATATGTGTGACTGATGTTGAATGTTTTATTACTTACTTCCCTGCATTAATGTGATTGTCATTGAGTGATTTGTAAAGAGTTTAGAATAAGCATAATTGTTTAAGCACAGTAATAACTGATTCACCCCCCCTCTCAGTTTTCCAACAGGAGAAAGGTCTAGAATTCAAAATACAGAGGTCATGGATTAAACTCGACTCCTGGAGCCCTTTCTCGGAGATGCTTTACTCTCTCTTCTTATTTTAATTACCTCTTATCTTATCTAGGTGAAACTTTTAGGACCCAGAGTAAGTCATTCTTTTAATGACATATCAAGCGAAAACATCATACTTATGAGACCGTCATGTCACTTTAGCGACATTTGTTTTAAATACAAACATCTCTGGAACTCGTACCTTTTCCTTACCATTTCATTCTCTTCTAAAATAACGGAAATTTTTTTTATCACCTATTTTCGGCGAATTGATTCTCCGATATATGACTATTTGTTTATTACTTTTTCTCGTTTGGGCTCCAAGCCAAGATCCTATAAGGGATAAAAACGAAGAGTATCAGGGATATAAAGGAAATGAATGCATTGAAAATTTTGTATCCCTACTTCTAGAAAAACACTGACCTATTTTATTTGTGATGAAAGTGGACTTACCAAAGAAAAATTATGAATTAAAAAGAAAACACGAACATAACGCATATAGTGCTTTAAATAACGCCCATTGACAGGGGCGTTGAGGATTTTACCGTCCAAATTCTCTAATAGAAACAAATTTTTCCCTTCAGGAGCTGTGACTTTGAACGGTCCATACCAGATATGATCAAATTTACCATGTTTTGCTAGGTCTTTCTTCCTAGCATCCCATTTCAAAACAAAATCATTGAGGAGAAAATCTTTTTCCTTGGCCTTACGATCGAACAACGCTTTCATGTTGTCCTGGTATTTCTGCAGCCTTTCGTCCACTTCGGCCCTATGTTGTTGAACTTCAATCAGTTGGTTTATTATTCTTGTGACATGATTTGGTTATTCTTTCTCATCTTGCCAAAGTTTCATTATGAGAAGCGCTAGATTTATAGGTAATACTACGTCGGTCCTGTATACCATTTGGAAAGGAGAAGTGACGATAGATTTTTTTGTACCTATCTGATTCACCCACAAATCATATTTCAAATGCACATGCCAAGATTTTTTTTTTTTTTCTCAACACTTTCTTAATTATAGTGATTAGACTCTTGTTTGAAGACTCAGCTAGCCCATTTCCTTGGGCGTAATATGTCGTGGAATGACCGAGCACGATATTGTACTTTTGGAAAGGGATGACCATAGCCATAGATTTAAATGCATGGGTGTTATCTATGACTATCTTTCGGGGGAAACTGAATCTAGATAAAATGTTCTCCTTTATGAAGTCCATTACCACCAAATTTGTTGCCTTTCTAGTTGGAATAGCCTCCACCCATTTGGTGAAGTAATCTGTAGCAATCAGGATCCATTTATGTTGAGCGCTGGAATGAGGGTTAATTTTGCCTATAAAATCTAGTCCCCATTGTTGAAAAGGGGCTTCCATTTTGACCGAAACCAATGGTAGTGCTGGGACTTTGTGCTTGCCTGAGAACAATTGGCAAGGGTTATAGGCTCTAACTTTGGTGTTGACATCTTAGAATAGTTTGGGCCAATAATATCCTGCCCTCAGGATCTTATAAGATGGTGCCCTCCAGGCATGATGTCCTCTGTACACTCCTTTGTGAAGTTCGTTTATGAACTTCTTTGTTTCTGATTCAACTAAACAAACCAACAGGAAGCCTAGTGGTTCTTTCCAATACAATTGGCTTTCGAATATACAGTACTTCACCACATGTAGCTTTAACATCCTGGCTTTAGATGGGGATAAGTCACTCGGGCATTTCAAGGTCAGCAGGTAGGACACTATGTATTAATACCAATCCGATGAGGAAAACTTCTCTTCGATTCTGATTGCAGTTATTTGTTCATCGAGCTCATTCATGTCCACACACTCTTCATATCCCTGTAGGCCATTTATTATGAGGGCTCTAAAATTTGATTCAGCTAAGAGCTTAGCCAAACCTTGTCCTTTTACTAGTCTCATCGGTTTTATCTCCAGGTCAAATTCTTGAATTTTAGCAAGCCATCGTCCCCTTTTCCCATCATTGTCAGACTGAACCAAAATGTCTTTTACGGAACTGGTGGGTGCGTACACAATTACCTTGGAATGTAACACTTAGGTTTTGAAATCCTTTAACGTCTTCACCATAGCATATGCTTTCTTTTCCATTATATCATATCTGAGTTCAACGTCTCTAAGACTTTTACTAGAAAATGTTATTGGTTGCCCGAAACCTTCTTCATTTTTCTGGAGGAGTACCGTGGCAAGTGTGTGTTCAGAGGAAAACGAGAAAATCATAAAATATTTTAGATAATTAGGGATTTCCAGTACGGGTGCCTTGATTATAACCTTCTTGATGCATGCAAATGATGCTTTAGATTCTGTTGTCCATTTCGCTTCGTTGTTCTTCTTTAGCAGATTTCTGATCAACTTGACGATTTCAGCAAAGTTTGGGATAAATCTCCTCAAAAAAATTATTTTTCCTAAGAATGACTAAATCTCTTTTACATTCCTAGGGATATTTATGGTGTCTATAGCTTCAACACTCTTAGGATCAATTTTAATTCCATCTCGAAACACAATATGGCCCAAGAGTTTACCTTCTTGCATAACAAAGTGATACTTTATGGGGTTTAAGGAAAAAACAAACCTATGACATTTCTCAAACGTCTGCTTGAGATGTATCGGATGATCTTCATTAGATTTAGAAAAAATGGTCAGATCATCGAGATAGATAACCACGAATTTGTCCCTTTCACCGATGAAAGTGATATCCATAGCATGTTGGAAAGTAGCACCTGCATTCATTAAACCAAAATGCATCTTTTCATACATAAATGTACCCCAAGGGGTGGTGAAGGCTATTTTTTCTTTATCGTGCTCATTAACAGCAATTTGATTGTACCCGAAAAACCCGTCGATCATCGACATCCTATTTTCCCCAACTACTTTTTCTAAAATGTGATCCATTTTGGGTAGAGGGTAAATTTCTTTGAGGGAGGACTTATTCAGATTTCTAAAATCAACACACAGTCTAATCTCCCACTTTTATTTCTAACCGAGACCAGGTTTGCTACCCAGTTGGAGTATCTCAGTGGTATGATTATTTTTGTGTCCAGGAGATTTTTGACTTCCCTTTCGACCACGAGAAATAAAATAGGATTGATTTGTCTGAGTTTTATTCTAAAAGGTTTGACACCAGGACTTAGGGGTATCTTGTGTTCAATCACAGTGTTGTCATAGGTTCTCATCTCTTCGTACAACCAAGCGAAAATGTCTTTATACTACGTGAGTAGATCAACATATTTACTTTTCGTCTCAAGAGGGAGATACTTTGGCATTTTTACTATCCTAGGCTCCTCTTTGGTCCCTATGTTGTAGTCTTCAATTTCTTCTAGTTGGGGTTGCAAAGTAAATTTTAAGGGCATATCATTTTGATCGAACAGTCTCTCCAGAAGGATTAGTCCCTTTGGAATATGATTGTTCTTTAAAACCAACATGCGATGATTAACGATCTTTTCCTGGAACCCCTAAGGATCCTCTCTCTCTTGCATGATCCATGTGTGGTCGTTTTGGTTTTCTTGGTTAATGTGAGTTTCGGTGAAGTTGTCCACCATTTCAAGGAACTTCCTGATTTGTTCATCATCCTCAAACACTTGACAGTGTTGGATGTTGTTTGGTATGGAAGGTTTGTTCCTCACCTTTATGTGGTACCTTAGTTTGAAATCTATAGGGGGGAAAACATTGAGGCTTCTTTGTCTAATGAATCATCTTGCAGGTTTTCAGTGCATGGGATGAAATGAACATTTATCGACGAGAAGAAATTTTCTATTAAATACAGGCACAATTCCTGTAAGATCTCAATCTTGGGTGTTTGGCTTGGTATTGACGATTTATCTGTTTCACTATCAACTCTGCGTCTATGTATACTTCCAAGTTCTTTATGTTCAGCTTCCTGGCAGCTTCCAACCCTAAGACTAGAGCCTCATACTCACATACATTATTGGTGTAGTCTATATCCCACTGAAGCTTGTAAGAGAAAGGAATAACAAATTCATTTTCAGGTGCCACAAATAGTACTCCTGCACTTTCTCTTTCATATGACAAGGCTCCGTCATAAAACATTTTCCAAATTCCAGTGCTATACATATTTTCATCTATCTTTCTTGATTCATTTTCATCTATGTAATTCTCTTCTATACAACTATTTACACCATCATCAAAAGACAAAATACAATTCCCTATATCTTGATCGGCAACATAAACAGGATAATTGTTAGGATTCTGTGGGTCGCTCACTGTGTATGCTAGCCTTGTTTCCTTGTATAGCCGAGTAAATTGTCCACCAAACACAGGAATCGTGGCATAGGTCATGTCTAGTTGAAGAGACCCCCCAATTTTGGCTCCCCACGACCTATATAGTAGAAATCCATACTTCAGAGGTATATTGGTGATAACTACATCCATCAGGATGCTTTTCATCGAAACCTGTGCAAGAGTGAGTACTAAATATTTTACCATACCCATGCACTTAACTCTCCTTGAATTGAAAGAGTAGGGATATCCATAAGGCCTGGTGATATCGAGTCCTAGTCTATCCATAATAGACTTGGGAATCACATTATGTCAGGCTCCAGAGTCTATCATGCAGTTATGCAACAATCGATCATGCACATTTAGGGTAATATAGAAGGGAGCGATGGTGTCTCTGGTACCCTCGAAATGTGGACCAAAAATGATATTAGGCTTATCATCTTCCAAGTTTATCATGTCAGAGTGACTTAAAGATCCAAAAAACCTATCATTTTGGTTATCTTCTTTTGATACATAAGATTCTTTACTAATTCGACCAGAGGGATTGGTATTTTAATCTTATTTATCTCATTTTCAAGGCTGAAACCTCCCCCACCTTTATCCGTTTCTTTGGTTGAAACCTCAAACTCCTTCTTTTCTAACTTATTTGTTTGTGATGATTTATTTTCTGTGAGTTTATTTACTTCTATATGTGTTTCAACTATCTTAGTTTTTTTTTCTTGGGTCTCAACCTTCTTTACTTTGGGATTCTGTGAATCTAGCCCTTTTATTTTGATATTAGATATCTCAGTCTCTTTTGGGGAAGGGTTGTATATTTTACCTCTAGGGAGAATTTTTTTGGGTTGAGGAGTGGACATAGGTTTTTTTTTAGGCCTCGGGTTGTACTTATGTTGGACCTCATTAATTATAGAATCTGTCATTTCTTGATAGACATAAACATCAGTGTTGTTTATGTCATCATCTTTATTTGATGGTTGATCTATGTTCAAGGACCTCTCGTAATATTCTTTAGTTAAATGAGGTTGTGTGCAATCGTCACCCAAATTGTTTATGTCTTCTTCGATATCCTCGAAATCTTGTAGGTCATTTCCTCCTATAAAATTTTCATTTTTTAAAGGAGTTTAAATTTTCTGGTTTTCATTTTTAATTTGTCTTTGTTAATTTTGAGGGTTGGGGTTTCTTTTGAATTCCCTCTTAATGAATGGATCTACCTTGGATTGATCTAGTTCCATTATGGAAATCTTATTTGATAACTCTTTAATTATCCTAGCCATATCATCCATTTTATCATCTGAGGATCTACTAGGCCCTGAGGGTCCCACTTGTTCCCTAAAACGTTTGATTTCTCATTTTCCCGTTTCTACTTTTTTTTTTAATTTTCCAGAAGCCATCATGTTAGATTCGATCTCTATGGAATCATCTTGCATTCGGGTCAAGGTATCCCCTCTCCTTTCTCTCAACGGAAGTGCGAAATTGGGTTCGAAGGCTCCTGCAAAGGTTACCTTGGCTGCAGGTTGGGATGGATTAACTTCGATTGGGATTTTATTATATAGCTTGTTAAACCTTTCAATGAATTCCATAACAGTTTCTGATTTTTTTTCTTTAAAGATCCAAACTCGGTCAAATAATACAAATGGTCTTTTCTTTCACCCAATTGTCTAAGAAAAGGGTCTTCTAGGGCATCATAGGATAATATCGAACCTGCGGGTAGAATTCAAAACCAAGTCCATACATGTCCTTCGAAAGTCTGAACAAATAACCTCGAATATATGTCTTCATGTTCGAGACCTAGGATATCTGCGAACTGATCAAAGAAATTTATATGTTCGGCCACGGTCAGGTCCCCTTCCCCTGTAAATTTAGGTAATTTTTTCATGTAGTTTTTAGGAAGGTTGTGAAGAGGGACAGGAAGGACTAGAGGTGCATATCTGGAAGCTACTTTAGCGAAAACCTTGGGAGGCAGGGGCAGCTTTTGGCCCCCCCCTCCTCCTCCTAGAGCCCCTCCACCTCCTCCTCCTAAAACCCCTCCACCTCCCCCTCCGGTGGCCTCCATCGATACTATTGGATAGGAAAACGGTGCATTATACAAAGGGATATGGAACACTAAAAGTGAATCTTTAGCTTCTTTGAGAGACAAGAAAACTGAAGAAGGGGGAAAAGGGATGCGAGGACTTGGTTCCTCAAATTTGCAAGAGATATAGTCAAGGGAACCCGTGGGCGTGGAATCTGAGTATATGGTATACTCTTTGATACTCTGCAAGGTCGGGAAATCTAACTCTAGAGTCGGCAGGATATCTATTGTTGTTAAATTTACTGATGGATTTTCACCTTCATGTATGCCAGAAGTCGTTGGATGAATTTCATTTTTAACTTCAGGGAGAGCTAAAGATGGGTTGAGAGTTTAGGGGGGGATTCATGCTAAGTTAAAGGTTCAAAATAAATCTTAGACTTGGGTCATGTGTACCTAAGCTGGTAGGCTGTAGTGGTTGGCTTAAGGGAACCTCTTGTTTTCAATATTTTTTCAGGATTGGAAACGGGCATGGTCTGTTTACCATATGGGTTTTGTCTGGTGTTCCTTCGACTAGATTCCAGCTTACTTAAACGTGGAGTCACCAAGTGAATGATAAAAAATAGACTTTAGAAGGTGTTCACTCTTTGTTCACTATCAAAGGGTAGAAACTTGAAAAAATGTCATTCTCCGAAGGAAAAGGTTTCATAACTTCGGTCCCCAGCAACGACGCCAGAAAAGATGTTGTTCCAGAGTCTGTACTTAAGGCTAGAAAGTACAAGGTCTAGGCATCCAAAAGTGAGTAAAAGATAAAAGGGGGAAGAATCAACCTTCGAGAAAGGAAGCTAAGGCTGATTTCTAAGTTGTCTCTATCTCGCTTCCAAACATTCATGGATGCTTATATCCCATTCAATTATGGCCCACGAACGTTCGAGTTCTACCCGGGTGACGGCAGTTTTAAGTATGGTGTCAAAAAGGTTCAAAGTGATGTTGGTTTGATGAGATAGTCTAGGTTCGATGTTGGGCTGTCTTGCAATGGGCATAGTCATGGAGAAACAAAAAATGAAAAGAAAGTTCAAGGTTTAAAATGCTACTTCAATATTTTGACCGTATAAAAGAGAATTTTCGAATCGAATGTTAAAGGTAGAACACAAACCAAAGGCCTTCTCCCATAACTGAGTTAAATTTTTAAAGAATCATGTATGAAATGTGAGAAAACCTTAAGTTGTCGACAATGTGAGGCTCCCGTCAAGGGAGAGTCTCACCCTATAAACAGAAAACGAAAAAGACAAGAAGAAATCAGACGAAGCATAAAATATATAGATCTAAAAAGTTCACAGGTCTTGTACCTGTTGATATCCAATATAGAGGAAAAACTACAAATGATTAGACGACTAAACAATTGGTCACCATAGTAGAAGTTGTACTAAATTACAACTAAGCATTCATCAGATATATATATATGCGAAATGAAATTTAATATAAGATAACAAAGAAAAAAAAACTCATAACTCGGTCTTCACAGAATCGGGAATCTTTGAATTGGTTTTTATAAAAGGAAAATGTCTCTATTACAATTGGCCAAGAAAAAAAAAAATCCGTTGTTCTCACTTCAAAATGCATATTTATACAAACTTCTAAACATTCAAATTTCAATCATTCCAAAAGTTTTCGGTTACAAAATGGGAAATTTAAGTGTTTCACTTCTTTGTCTTTGTCCTCCTTCATGCGGGTAGAGAACCTTCCTTTCTTTACTCTTCTTTCTCTAGAAATAGAACAGAATAACACTTGTCTTCATTTGACACCAGACACCTACCCTTTCGTCTGCCCAATGCAATTGACACACTTTTCGATCAATTGGGCTATCAACTTTGAAGGATCTGTTTGGTTGTTTGCCTCAAAAGTGTAACAATCCTTCGCTAACTATGGAAACCTTTCTCCTACTTGTCGGTCTTCATTGATAATAGAACATAACTATACACTTGGTTTTATTAACCATTTATCCACTTGGACAATATCAATCTGGCTTATCTGTGATAGTTTAGCCTACTCCTTTTCCTCATTCTCCTTGATATCAAGCAGGTGCTTGGCCATATAGATCTAGACCAATGTCCCAACATTGCTTTCCCTATCGATATCTAACAAACTTTCATTTATCAAGCCAAAATTTTCTTCACAAAATATTCTCATTTCTTTAGCTCGTTCTCTGTTTTTTGATATATTACGCTCCCAGGCCTTCAACAAGATATTTCCTCTAGTTTTCTTTGGGATGGAAAGTCTAGAACTACTGACCACTTCTTTTTTCATCATGGCTATAAAAGCTTCTCGAAAAGCGACCCGAGCCGCCCCAACTTCTCTTTCTCTCAAAGAAATTTCTTTCAGCACTTGGTCAATGGTCTGGCACTGCTTTTGGATGGCTTCCACTTTAGCAATTAAATCTTGTTGAGCTACCAACACTCTCTTTCGGATCTTAATGTCTTGGGATTGGAATATCCCGATATATATAACCTGGCTCTCGACAGAATTCAAATTTACCTATAACTACCTTATCAGTTCTTCTTGCTGGCTTACCTGTGCTTGGCTGGTCTGGGCCAACTGATGTATTTGCTTGAGATAGGATCTGTGCTGCTCGATTTACTTTTGATCAGCTACTCTGGCTTTCTCTAGACCTATGTTCACCTGATCTCTGGTATTTTCCTCTGTTGTAGCTAGCTTAGCCTCCAATTTACTAATCAAGCAGCTCTTCTTCTTTAACTGTTCCTTTAGAGATCCAACAGAATATTGGTTGGTTGTAGAAAAATCCCCCAATGTCCTTGCTATCTGAGTGGCGAATTCCTCCTTTTCATGGCCTTCCCATCAGCTAGGATTTTGAATTTTTTGGCTACTATGTCCGCTTCTCGGTAAATATCTTGTTTCACTATGACCTTTCTCTTCTTATCAAAGAAAAATTCATTTGGAGATAACTCTTCTACAGTAATGGGTGTTAGTTCTTCACCAAAAATCCATCGCGCATCAGGGGTCCCCTTTGTGAACTGTAGTGGAGTGATAGAAGGAATGGGACAACCGATTTCCTTGGATGATTTCTCTGGGATAACAACCATGTCTGGCTTTCTTGATGTGGGCGGTGGTGTGAAACATACCCTTTGTGGGAACATTTCTGCTTGGCTCTGAACTAACTTTCCCGGTACAACTGCTTTTGGGCTTCCTTTCTCTAGGTTGGGGATCTCGGCTTCCTACTCTGGGTTCTCGATTTCCTCTGTCTTTTCCTGATTTTCCTCCCAGTTAGGACCTGAATCTTTTGATTCCTTGGTTTTTGTTTGTTTTATATCTGTAGTATGTGGGTTCTTACCCTGTAAAACTAGGGGAAGGGAGCTTCGTCGGTGTTCTTGAAATTTGAAGAGATCGGCCATATCCCTGGGTGAAAGGGATTGAATCTGACTTAGGACCTCAGCATAGGATCTTGTACCTCAGAAGATGTCGGCATGAGGCGAATGCTCATGTTAATATCTTTTTAAGACACAATTTTCCATGTGATTACTCATGACCTTATGTGGGTCTTGTTTCTTAAACTCGATGTTGAAAAATTTAAATTCCTCCAAGGCCTTAGCCTCGACTTTAGCGTGTCCGAAATATAATAAATAATATGTATTAAAATGAATGGGGAAGGGCGGCCATACCTTCTTCAAAAAACCTTTGAGCTCTTTTCTTATTCCATCGAGCATGGTTTTCCTGGCGATTTCGCGACATACCAGCTTATCTGGCACAAATAGTGGTAGAGAATATGGGGGAACATAGGTGCTGAAAAACCTGATGTATGAAAACTCTGCTTCTACATACTAGTCAGCCACACTACTCAAGTTGTTTGCGATGCTATCTGAAATCCTGGGAGGTGGGTTACCAAATATGGAGACATGCATCGGTACCATTACCCAGTTGAAAATCTCATATATGAATTCTATGGCCTTATCCTCCCAAAGTTTCGAGTGATAGACATGAATAGGATTAGCATTAGATGGAGTCCAGCTCCAACTCATTAGAGGGAAAGGCATCATGAAACAAATAGTGTCCATGATGTAGGTGGACATGAAAAATGATTATGCTTTCTCACTCACCTTATGTGCTCGATATTCGACTGGTTAGACTGTCCGACAACAGTTTGGCCTAGTCGAAAGAAAAACCTTTAGTGACTGTATGAATCATAGGCACCCATGGGAGGAAAAAGTGTGTGGTGTCCTCCCTCCCATAAAACCTATAGGCCATCATTGCTATATACCTTAATGGTGGCTCTAAGGAGAAGATTGGATAAATTCCATTAGAACTTGCCCTGAATTTTGCGGGGTGCAAAACCCAATCCTTGATCAGATAGGACAAGTTTATTCCATATTGTTCACATTCCTTCCTCTTGAAACCTTCCAGAAACTTGACATTGTATGTGAATTTTGGTGTGGGTGACAGCTGATACATTGCCTGCAAATGTTCCAGCCTAAAAGTCCCAATTGTCACCTTTTGTTTGCTGATAATAGTCATGGTCAGGATATATGCATGGTCTAGCACCCATCTGATCATATACTAATAGGGAAGGAGTCATATCCTTGCCATTATTTTTTTCATCTATGATTGAATGAATATTTTTTAATTGGTGGCCAAATCATCCTTCTCATTATCGCCAAAATCATCTGAACAATTCACGATTCAGACTGAAGAATGTCGGAGATGTATGTCCAGGTTTTGACAGTATTAATACTTCAGGGTGAAGTATCGGAAACAACATCTAAGCCCTAACCTAAACTCTCGGCAGCCACCTTGGACACTTTTCGTGGAGCCATGCTAGAGAACTCTGTACTCAGATCTCCTGTAGTAATAATTGTAAATACAGACATAAGTTATCCTGATGAAAAATCTCTACGTGCAAAATTGAAAAAATGAAAGAAACTCCCTTGCTTTGATCTCTCAACTTTGCGTGAGTCCTTGATGACAGAATGGTCAAGTTGTTTAATGGAAATATTTAGGCGTGAAACGAGATCTTGTTTTCCATTAACTCATCAAGATTCAAACCAATTCCATAAATGTTTAAAATATTTGTGATAATAAATAAATGAGGAAACATTCAAAAATCTTGTCCGTAGACTACGTATGTTAAAGGTCCTTTAAGGCATTAATTAATTCTCTTAAGTCCCTTAATTTTGTACTTTCATCCCTTGAAACCTCTTTTTGGCATTCACCGTCTCGGATTATTTCATTCCTAGTCTTGGAGTCTAGAATACCCGAAATCACGATGGCACGATTTAGCCTTTACCCGTGACGTTGCCCAAGCTTTTAGTTAATCCATGTCTAAAGAAGGAAACCACGAGTTCATGGATCGGAGTCACAAAGATGCGAATTTTGGAGGGAGAGATCGCTGAGTGGTGAAAGCACAATAACGTTTAAGAAAGGTTTAAAGGATTTACTCTTGACACTAACCAAGGTAACTTTTGGAACCGTTTCGCGACTTTGCATATCGGAATTTGAAAACCATGCGACTTATAACTTCCGAAGCATGATAACATGAGGTAATAAAATTGATAAAATTTCTTAACGGTTAAGTGACGGTGACTTAGAACTATAACAACCATCACCACTTCGCATGTCGGGATACTGAGGCTTTCAGTGGGTAAAGATCATGAAGTAAAAGACAACCTGAAAACCAACTTTTGATTTTAAGAATTATATTTCAACCACTTGGAAAATGCAACTCCAACACCTGGTATGCGACTTGACTATGTTTCTCAAGTCGATGAAAATGTCAGGGCTTATGAACTCGGGGAGTCTGATATCCTTCATTGCTTTGTTGATTTTTCTTCAATTTTTCTTTCAGGTTCCTCGACGAGGTTACAAAACAAACTTTGTTCTGTAGTTGGAAGGATATTTCCTTCAATCAGGATTGAAATAGTTTATAAATAACCTATCAAGCAAAGCATAGTAAGATGTGAACAGAAAAAATAATTTGATGCGTATCTGTAGAGCTTGTTAGTCTTGATTGTTTAATACTTACGTGATACTAGTCACCCTTTTGAATGACCTATAATGTATTTTCTGGCATCGTCGCTCCTCTTTGGTTTAAATGAGTTACATCCATGTGCCATAGCATGGAAAATTAGGTACGATAGATACGAGCGTCGAAACCATTACAATGGTCAATTTCCCTTTGGGGTTGGTAAAGGATGCTAGAGCCGAATGTATGTTGAAAGTGTGCACACTCTCCCAAAAGGTTGGATACCGTAATAAGGAAGTCATTAAATTCCTCAGGTCAAGGAAAGTTGTTCCTCCGGAAGCCCTATCACCAAGTGTGTCAACTATCATTCGCTAGTAATGGAAGCTAGGGAGATTAAAGAGATTGGAATGATCATATTGTATATTCCATGCAACTTCGATCATCAACGTTTCATACATTCTAGATTGTATCCATCAAGAAACTATGACGCGTTCATTCTTCAAGACATCCCGTCACGAGTCATGAGTGTTTCTTGGCACATTTTTTTTTTCTTCCCTTCTCTGCTATAAATTCTAGAAGTTCCTTGGGGGTTCTACACATCAACCGAGTTTATACATCAGTAGTGCTCATTTTGTGAGTTCAATTCTAGAAAAAATTTGTGTCGTAGTCCTTTATTCAGTCGCAGACGTCTAAGAAAATACTTTGTCACACTATGGTATCCCCTCAAAACAAGGGACAGGGTGTGTGAGGCAGATGGAGCACCAAGTCTGAGCCCCAACATGCTTGGGACTCTTTCTTATTGGCGTTGAGAATCTCCGAGGCATCAAAAGGAGGTTCCTACCTTTGCTCGAAAATGATGTCAGCGCCTCAAGCAAAGATAGAAGAGAAGAAAATTATGCTTGAAGAAGAGATTTTGGAGGTCATGCCCTCTCAAAAGCAGACACAGAGGAGGAGGGGAAGGCATAAAAAAATTACGGAGGTGGGAGGAGGAGAACATATTTCGACTGAGCTGGGTGCACATATGGCCATTGAGGAATTCATGATGCATGCGACCCGGTTAGAGTGTGTCGAGACTACCAGTCAAGGAAGAGGGAGTCATGTGAAAAATATAAAGACATCTTGTTTGATGCAGGAGCATCATAAGGAAGCCAGTAAATCAAGCGCAAGATAGGAGGACAACTGGATATGCACTAGCGCACATTTTGAAACCATTTTGAATTTGAAAGGATAAGACATTAATGTAATATCTTGAAAGAATGCATTCACATTTATGTTTTGAGTTGTAATGGAGATCTTGAGCAGTTTCTCTCATATATTTGTTGGATTCATTTATTGTATTAAATGTAAAGTAGTTGTATCTTTTATTTCTATTTGATAGCTTAGAGTGTAGGAGGGAAAACTCTAGAAATCTCACTCGTATGTATTGAGATGTATCATTTTTCTCATTTGTAAGAATTAGAGAGCTGTAGAGAAAGAGAATAGAAGAACAAAGATTGTAGAAGAGTGTATAAGAATATAGTTGATGCTATAGAACCTATGTACAAATGCACTTGGATTAATATAAGGAAGCTTTGATTGAACTTTCATGGTTTTTATGAATTTTGTTTACATCCATTAAATGGTATGTTTACAGTTAATTTCGGTCTCTGTTATGCATTTGTTTCAATGTTGTGTGCGTAAGTATGATTTCATGTTGAATGTATGAAGTCTTTGAGAGGGAGAGAATGAGTTTCAATTGGTTCTCATCCTGAGAACTCCTGCAAGGAGTGTAATGAAAGTCCACAAAGAGTGCATTGACAAGTTTCTGAGTTTTACCTCAGAAAATCTCAGGAGAGATACTATTGTTCTCATACCAGCAAAAGTGCGAGTATAGAATAGAGTTGTGCAAGGAGTGCACAGGCAGGTTGAAGTCTTATATTTTTCCAACTCGAGTGAGTGGTTGAAGGATTTATGTTGCAAGGAGTGCACAGAAGAGGAAGATGTCAGATAACCAAAAGATATCGTGAGTTCCACAAGGAGTGTGCGCAAACAACCCTTGGAATTCTCGAGTTTGTAGTAGAAGACAAGATCAAAAGGGATAAATACTTAGAGAGACTTGAAGGAAGGAAAAACGTTGAAGTCACCTCACAGAGGTTGACCTGAGAAGAATTGACACCAAGTCCTTTGGCTTGGAGCCATTGAAAATATGAAAGGACAGTGGAATTTCTCAGAGGGAGGAATACCAAAACTCTGTGAGCCATTAGATCTAGTAGATCAGAGGAAAGGATAAGGTTGATAACCTTTTAGCGCTCACAAGCCTAGGAGGAATAGTATCTATTAGATCTGGATCAACGAGAGTCATTGATTTCTTGATTTCGGATCTCGACATTTTGGGAGTTGGGAGTTGGAGTAGTTGGTTGGTGTTACACAAGTAGTCTCGATATCATGAAACCTAAAGTCGTGATGCGATTGTGGGTTTTTATTGAAGAGAAGGCATAGGACCGTCAAATCTAGTCCTGGGGAGAGGTCCCACATTGGGTTTCAGGGTTTCGTGGATGTGGAGTGTTTGGGTTGTATAATGCTAATACCCCCAAAATAGAGATTCATGAAATACCTTTTTGAATAAAGGTTGTGGTCACATTGGTTGGTCACATGGGTAAGATTTCACACCTAGTACTTGTTCACATAGGCGTAGCTCCTAAGAAGGACCTATGGTTATAAGTGTGAAGATTCTAGGTGGGAATCAAAGAGCCATTTCGGCTCAAGGGGATATTACAAATGATCCTTAGACTAGGAGGTCGAGCATAACCTGTTGAGGTAGGGGTGTTGCGTTAGGTGGTATCAGAGAAAGAATTTTGAATCTATGTAGTAAAGAGAAGATTTGAACAATGCCTCCTAGAAGACGTCAAGACAGACCAATGCTCGATCTAGCTGTGGAAAGGGAAATACAATAACTTTTTTCTCAATTAGATTCTATGGAGACAACACAAAGATGAACTATTGATACATGAGATGTCATTGAAGCCAAAAGTGAAAACGAGTCTAGAGCCAAAGAACAAGTTGTAGCTGAAGATGTTGTAGAAGAATGTCTATTCAGAGTTGTTACAAGAATAGGGTTCAGAGAAAAAATGGGCATTCCGATGTATGAAGGAAACTTATATGTTGAGGAGCTGCTAGATTGGTTTAGAGGTCTATATAAATACTTCGATTAGGAAGATATCGAAGAAGATAAGAAGGTAAAACATGTTGTCACTAGACTTAAAGGGAATGCAACACTGTGGTGGGATGAACTGTAGGTTGACAGGTGTTGCAAGGGAAAGAAAAGAATCAAAATGTGGGATAGGATGGTATCAAAAATGAGGTCCAAGTTTATACCTAGGGACTATCAAATTAACCTATTTTGAAGAATGCATAATTTGAGACAGAAGGGGATGAAAGTGAAGGAATACACTGAAGGGTTTTACCGACTTAACATTAGAGTAGGTCATCATGAAAGTGATGATGAAAAGGTCACCATATACATGAATGGTATAAGATATGACATTCAGGATGAGATGAGCATGGTGACAATCATAAATGTGGAAGATGCTTGTCAGATTTCTCTAAAAGCAGAAGAAAAATTGGCCTGAAAGCAAGGTCAAAGGGGTAGAGGTAGAAGTTAGAGAAGAGGAAAATAAATTTCCTAGGATAGAGTACAGAAGCCCAAAGATGAATAAAAGAAACCTCATAATCACCCAGAAAGAGGAGGAAGTTCACAAGGACAAAAGTATGCCGATAAGAACACTTTTCCGCGAGAAAGAGAAAGAGGCAGAGGAGGCGAGATAAAATGTTTTGTTTGTGGAAATATCAAAAATAAATCTTTTGAATGTCCCGATATGAAAAGAGATGGAGGAGGAGAATCTCACATTTCATAAGCGCAAAGGAAAATGTTGAGGCAAAAGATGTAGAAGGCGGAAAATCTTTAATGATGAGGAAAATTCTCTTGAAGCCAAAGAAAGAGGCGAAGAATCCAGTCCAGAGAAACAATCTGTTTAGAACTTCTTTCAATACCAAGGATAGGGTATGCAAGGTGATAATGGATAGTGGAAGAACAAATAATCTAGTATCCATAGAAATGGTGGAGAAGATGGAGTTGGAGACATTTGCACATCTGAGCCCATATAAGGTCTTGTGGTTGCAAAAAGGACATCAGGTTACTGCCACTAAACAATGTTTAGTTGAATTTAAGATAGGGGGTTACAGAGATGAGATCTTATGTGATTTTATTCCCATGGATGTCTATCATATTTTGTTGGGAAGACCATGGAAATATGACATAAATGTTGTTCGTGATGGGAGAAAGAACACATACACCTTAGAGAAGAATGAAAGGACACATATGTTACTACCAATTGAAGACAAGAAGGTGAAAGAAAAATAAAGCAACACTATACTTCTCATGAGTGGGAAGGAACTTCTTGATGAAGTAAGGAAATAAGAAGACATGCATTTTGTTGTGGTAAGGAAACCTAGAGTCATTTTGACCAGTACTTCGATAGATGATCTACCGAAGGAAATTCAGGAAATACTGGAAAAATTTGTTGATATAGTGGTGGATGATTTACCTTATTCGTTTCTTCCCATCAGAAGTATAAGACATCACATTGACCTTATACTAGGAGTGGGTTTACCAAACAAATCAACGTATAGATTGGCGCTGCAGGAGAATGAAGAGGTTAAGAAGCAAGTCCAAGATTTGATGGGCAAGGGGTTGATAAGAGAAAGATTGAGTCCATGTGTTATACCAACGATGTTAAGTCCAAAGAAGGATGGTGGATGGAGGATGTGTAAAGACTCGAGGGTTATAAACAAAATCACCATCAGTTATAGATTTACTTTATCGAGTATGGATGACTTGATGGATTGCTTGAGTGGAGAAAGGGGTTTTTCAAAGATTGATTTGACAAGTGGATATCATAAAATTATAATGAGTGAAGGTGATGAATGGAAGAAAACATTCAAGATGAATGAAGGGTTGTATGAATGGCTTGTCATGCCATTTGGTTTGACGAATGCGCTAAGTAATTTCATGAGGTTAATGAACAAAGTCTGAAAGATTTCATTGGGAACTTTGTAATTGTGTATATTGATGATATACTGGTATTCAGTGAAACTGAATAAGAACATCTGAAACACCTAACTCTAGTAATGAGGAGGTTGCAGCAGGAGAAGTTGATGATAAATATAAGGAAGCCATATTTCATGAAGAAAGAACTCATTTATTTCAGTTTTTTGATCTCTTTGAATGAGTTGAAGATGGATTCAGAGAAGTTAAAAAAAATCAAAGAATGGCCATCACCGAGAAATATCTTTGAAGTTAGAAGCTTCCATGGAATAGCCAGTTTGTACAGGATGTTCATCAGAAATTTTAGTGGAATTTCTACACTAATGATGGACACAATCAAGAAAAAGACATAAATATTTTGATTGGATAGAGGAAGCAAAGAAAAGTTTCAAATGGTTGAAAGAGAAAATAACCGAACAACCAGTTCTAGTTCTGCCAAATTTTAGTAAGACATTTCAAGTGATATGTGACGCAAGTGGATTTGTGGTTGGAGCAGTCTTAAGCCAAGACAATAGGCCGATTGCATACTTCAGTGAGAAGTTGAACGATGCCAAGATGAAATATTCCACGTATTATAAAGAGTTTTATGCAGTCATACAAGCGCTGAGGAAATGGAGGCATTACTTGGATCTGAATGAGTTTGTCTTGTATAGCGACAACCATGCTTTACAATTCATAACCAAACAGGAAAAATTGAACCAGAAACATGAAAAATGGGTTGAATTTATGCAAAACTTTACTTTTGTTATAAATCACATTTCTGGAACCGCTAACAAGGTTGTTGATGCATTAAGCAGGAAATGTTTGATTCTATAGGAGTTTCATGTGAAGACCTTAGGTTTTGGTAGCCTTAAGGATATGTACAAGGATGATTCAGATTTAAGGGACGCTTATGAAGTATGTGAGAATCCTGTTATGAGAGACAAAATCCAATATATTGAATACTTAATCTATGATGGATTATTATTCAAAGGAAATTAGTTGTGTATCCTGAAGAGTTCTATGAGAGAGAATATTTTGAAGAAAAAAAATAGTGGAGGATTGGCTGGACATTTCAGCAATGAAAAAACATTCGCGCATCTGAAAAATCTATATTATTGCCCAGGGATGAGGACAGATGTCAAGAAGTTTGTCAACAAATGTAGAATTTGCCAGCACTCAAAGGGGAAGAGACAAAATACAGTATTATATCAACCATTTCCAGTACCAGAGAGGTTGTGGGACGTCATAAGCATGGATTTTGTGTTAATATTGCCAAGGAAATAGATAAGTTGTGATTCCATATTCATGGTAGTCGACAGATTCTCGAAAATAGCACATTTCATTCCATGTTAGAAAACCAGTGATGTAACACACATTACAAAAGATACCAAATTTGTTGGTCATTTATGGAGGACACTGTGGAAGAAGCTAGGGACTATAGCTCAACATATCACCCTCAGACAGATGGAAAAAATGAGGTAGTAAATCAAATTTTAGGGGACTTGTTGAGAAGTTTAGTAGTTGAACATCACAGTCAGTGGGATCAGATTCTACCACAAGCATAATTTAAATATAATGATTCACCTAACAGAAGCATCGGATAGAGCCCATTCTAGATAATGTATGGAATGCAGCCTAGGGGAGTGTATGAGTTGAGAGACTTAGAGAAGAGTGAGTTTAGAAGTGTTGGAGTAGAAGAATTTTTAGCAGAGATGCAAGAGCTCCACAATAAGATCAAAGAGTGGTTACAGTATTCCAACCAGGAAAATAAGCGTAGAGCAGATCATCACATAAGAGAAATTCAGTTTGAAGTGGGAGACTTAGTCTTAGCACGCCTAAGAAAAGAAATGTTCCCAAGTGGAAAGTATAATAAATTTAATATGAAAAAGAAAGGGTCGTGTAAAATCATAAGGAAATTTAAGGGAAATGCTTATGAAATAGAGATGCCAGATGATGTGGGAATATCACCCATATTCAATGTAGTAGATCTATATCATTACAAAACAGATGAAATAGAGGGATTAGAACATCAGAAGGAAGTTCAATGGGTCAGACAAATTCCTATAGATGAAAAGCCACATATGGAAAAGGTCATTGATCACAGAGTTAGCAAAAAGACCGAGAAAAAGACATATTTTGAGTATTTGATAAAGTGGAAGGGACACTTGATTGAGGATGCCAGTTGGGAAAGCGAAGCAAAGATCTAGAAACATGGACAGACGGTGCAGGAGCTCATGAACAGGAGTTCATGAATTTTTCAGCCAGAGGAGTATGATGTTGGAGCATCGTAAGAAAGCTAGCAAATCAAGTGCAAGAGCGGAGGAAAGATGGATATGCACCAGTGCACATTTTGAAATCATTTTGAATTTGAAAGGATAAGACATTAATGTAATATATTGAAAGGATGCATTCGCATTTATGTTTTGAGTTGTAGTGCAGATCTTGAGTGATTTATATTATATGTTTGTTGGAGGCATTTATTGTATTAAATGTAAAGTAGTTGTATCTTTTATTTCGATTTGATAGCTTAGAGTGTAGGAGGGAAAACTCTAGAAAGATCACTCATATGTATTTTGATGTATCATTATTCTCATTTGTAAGAATTAGAGAGATGTAGAGAAAGATAATAGAAGAACAAAGATTGCAGAAGAGTGTATAACCAAATAGATGATGCTATAGAACCCATGTACAAATGCACTTGGATTAATATAGGGAAGCTTTGATCCAACTTTCATGGTTTTTATGAATTCTGTTTACATCTATTAAATGGTTTATTTACAATTAATTCTGGTATTTGTTATGCATTTGTTTCAATGTTGTGTGTGTACATATAATTTCATGTTGAATGTATGAAGTCTTTGAGAGGGAGAGAATGAGTCTCAATTGGTTCTAGTCCTAATAATACCTGTAAGGAGTGCAGTGAACGTCTACAAAGAGTGCATTGACAGGTTTCTGAGTTTTACTTCAGAAAAGATCAGGAGAGATATCGTTGTTCTCATACCAGCAGAAGTGCGAGTATAACACAGAGTTGTGCAAGGAGTGTGCAGGTAGGTTGAAGTCTTATATTTTTCCAACCCTAGTGAGTGGTTGAAGGATTTATGTTGCAAGGAGTGCATAGAAGAGGAAGACATTAGATAACCAGAAGTTATCGTGAGTGCCACAAGGAGTGCGTGCAAAGAACCCTTGGAATTCTCAAGTTTGCAGTAGAATCCAGGATCATAAGGGATAAAGACTTCAAGGGACTCGAATGAAGGAAGAAGGTTGAATTCACCTCACAAAGGTTGACCCCAGAAGAATTGTTGCCAAGTCCTTTGGCTTGGAGCCATTGAAAATTTGAACGGACGGTGGAATTTCTCGAAGAGAGGAATACCAAAATTCTGTGAGTCATTGGATCTAGTAGATCAATGGAAAGGATAAGGATGATAACCTTTCAATGCTCACAAGCCCAGGAGGAATAGTATCCATTATATCTGGATCAACGAGAGTCATTGATTTCTTGATTTTGGAACTTGGCATTTTGGGAGTCGGGAGTTGGAGTAGTTGGTTGTTGTTACAAAAGTAGTCCCGATATCATGAAATGTGAATTCGCGATGTGATCATGGTTGTTTATCAAGGAGAAGGCATAGGATCATCAGATCTAGTCCTGGGGAGAGGTCCCACATCAGTTTTTGAGGTTTCGTGGATGTGGAGTGTTGGGGTTGTATCATGCCAATACCCTCAAAATCAAGATTCATGAAATACCTTTTTGGATAAAGGTTGTGGCCACATTGGTTGGTCACGTGGGTAAGAATTTGCACCTAGTACTTTTTCGTACAAGTGTAGCTCCTAAGAAGGACATGTGGTTACAAGTGTGAAGATTCTAGTTGGGAATTGAAGAGCCATTTCAGTTGAAGGGGAGATTAAAAATGATCCTTGGACCTAGAGGTCGAGCATAACCTGTTGAGGTAGGGGTGTTGCGTCATGGTTCTAATGTTGGAAACTCTAACCAATAGCTGGAGCAGGAACAAATTTCCATAGTCGAGATTTATCAAGAAAATAGAGAACTACGAAGACAGTTGGTGGCAAAGAACTAGGAGTTATCGGCACCGCAAGGTCACGAAGGAAGCACAAATTGGCTCAAGAGAAAACTTCAGGAAGCACAAGATACGATTGCGTAGCTGCATGAAACATAGAGGATGATGGGAAAAGAGAAAATTAAAACACTATAAGGCATGAGGAGCAGTCCGAGAGAAGGTCTGTGTGCAAGAGATACATGATGGACGGATCCTTACTTTGTATTCTCTGAAGTAACGTATGTTTTGATAAGTTTCCTTTTTTTTTGTGAGAATTTTCACGGTCTCGATGTAACCAGGTTGGTTGGCCAAGGTGTTGGTAGTGTTTATTGTATGTAACCTAAGCTCGACAGGAAAATTAATATATGAAATTTCAAAAATGTTTTTTCTGAACAGGTTCTAGTCATAGCAATTGAAAGTACCATGTTTCCTCTTTGCGCTTAAATCTACCATGTTCTTATTCTAGCTTCTCGTAATTATGTGATTTTGTAATTACTGTTGTCTTGAGTTATTTTGTAAGTTCATTGATATTTTACTTCAGAAAATTTTGGTGCCTAATGATTTTGACATGGAGTTACTAACTCGAGGATTATCAAAAGAAAACCTAGAACTCAACTCATGGGTAAGGGTTACACTCGGGGCTTCGTTTACATCGATTGTGCTAAATTGAGCTAGATATTAGGACTATCAACACTGATGAGTATCGGGAATCGACAGTAAAAAATGAATGCATAGTTTCTTTGGGGTTTATCATCCTTTGAAACTCCTGATGCTGAAAACATTTCGGCATCGACAATCGATGATATATTTCCTTTACTTGCGCGACGCTTACTGTCTTCAAAACTTCCAGACACTGACGAGGGTCGGTCATGGGAAAAATTATTGCATAGCACCTGTCGTCTAATTAATACTATTGTCTTCCGACGCCGATGGGGGTCGGGGCTTGGCTATTTTGGTCCTCTTGGTTCTTTAATCAAATGTTAATATTTGTTAATTCATGATGATTTTTTCTTTCCCAAACAACTTTTAAAGACTTAAAATGAAAAACAAAAGACAAGAAAAGGAAACATTTTCATACTAAGATCGAATTAGACAACCCCAAGAGATCAAGTGGTGCCAAAAAAGTGAAATTTGACGTAGACTTTTAGGGTGTGTTGAGTGCTCAACAGAATCCTGCTACCGAGATGGTTGAGGCTGACAAGTAGAGGATGTAATTGCGATCATAGGCTAGGGGAATAATCAAAGGGGCATTGGATAATGAAGCTTTCAAATCATCAAAAGTTGTTTGAGCATTCTCATCCCATCGAAATGGGATATCATTTCATAGTAGGTGAAGAAACCATGTGCGCAGGTGGCATACTCTGGGACAAAGTGACATAAAAGGTTGTCTTTTCCTTGTAGGATTTGCAGTTGGCGTAAATTCCTAGGTTTTGTTACGTAATGCAGAAAGTTATATTGGAGGACCCTTAGAAAGGTGCACCTCTTAAAATATGTTTTAGGGTGTTCCTATCAATGCACATGAAAATATGCAACAACTCTAATTAATATGAAGGATGCAACATTAACATATTCAACAACAAAACAACAAAGATACCTAATAGGAGAATACATGTACTTAAGAACTTTTAATGGAGGAGTATTACCCATATATTATCCCTTCAAGTAGATTTAATTTTTGAATCATTTATATCATCAACATTGAGTGAATTTAGATCCAAAATACAAGCCTCATATCAACAAGAAAGCACCCCCTACATTTTCAAAACCTACTTAATATAATCGATGTTGCTAGAGTGAAATACTCATAGCTCTTGAATCTAATTTTTGAAAAAAAGAATGTATTTCTTCTTGGATTGGTAGTGTAGCTACAATTAAATAAAAAATGTGAATAGAACCCTAATATTTATGACTGAATATTGTGCAGAAAGATGGTTGATAAACATAAACAATAATCCATAGTAAACATATTGTGCAATCTATATTTCTAGAACAGATTTATCGATGTTATTGTGCATTGTGATTGAAAATTTATACAAGATGTGTCCATATATTATCATAATAATAAACAAAACATAAAAAAATTCCTGTGTTTTCTTGGATTTATAGGGATGGCTCTTTCCTATTGTGCAAGCAAATGGAACTTTTCAAAGAAAGGGACATGGTTTTCTTGAGTTAAAATATCAAAAATACCAGTTTGTTAACAAATTTAGGGACATGGTTTTCATAAGTTTAAATTTATAAGTAACATCATTTTTAGCACTAAAAAATGTAGTCTAAAAGAAATAACTCACTAGATATATGAGGTCAATGAAAATACCAATTTTCCCTAAAATCAAATGACCCATTGTGAACAACATAATCAATAGATAGTTTTACTTTTATTCATAATCACTCCACAAGCAATTCTTACTACAACTACAATATTCTTAAAATACCCCTCATTACATTGCATCTACTTCTTTATATATTTCTATCTAATCTCCCAGGAACTTTCTAGTGAAGGAACCTTTCAATAGATGGAACCTTCTAGTAATCCTTCTTACAATTATTTCTTTCACAGTATGTGGCCAATGGCCACCTATCTATCCTCCTTAGGTACCTCCTTAGATACCCCATATTATCCTCCCTAGGTGCATTACATAAACTGATATAGACACTAAAGTGAAATAAAACATAAAAACGTAATATGACCTAAAGTCAAAATGACTTTATTAATTCCTATGCCTAATGTCTAATCAACCATGATTATTTTAACATTTACTTTAACATTAGTCACCTACTAGAGGTAGCCCATTTGTAACATTGGAAAAGGAGACGTTCTCTTCCTAGAGGCAAGAGACTACTCAATGTTCATTTCACTAACAATTCATCTCTTGCCCCAAATCTAACCAAAGTATTTACAGAGAGAGAATTACAACACCTTAATACCTTTATTGGTATTGTATGTGTTGTACTAAGAAAAGAAAACACAAAGTAATCCTCATTGTCCAAGAGGACTATCCCAATCAGCTAAAGAGGAAGGAGAAGATTATTAAACCAAGACAGTTATCATGGACTCGAGTATCCCCTTTGGCATTGATTTCTCCCCAACTAAATAGTGTAAATGGGTGTTAAATAGACTTGAAAGAAAATTCCATATATGGATACTTAAGGACTTGCCACTAGTTAGTAAGGCTAGTTGTAGTATTTGAATTTCATCTCTATTTTATTTTCATGTTCATTGATAGGCACACCCTCAAAGATATTTTAAAAGGTTCACATTTGTAAGGACCCACCATCATAATTTTTTTCATTAAGTAATAGAAAAATAAGGTTAGTTGTAGTATTTTAATTTCATCTCTATTTTATTTTCATGTTCATTGCTAGGAACACCCTCAAACATATTTTAAGAGGTGCACCTTTGTAAGGACCCTCTAAGATAATTTTCCACATTACATAACAAAAAGATAAGGCTATATGTAGTATGTTAATTTCATCTCTATTTTGTCCTTAGCATATCCTACCCCTCAAAATGCATGGGGATTTCGGGACATTCTTCCCAACAGTACAAATATGAAGATGCCTTTGGTAGAAGACTAAACATAGTTGTTGTCCTTTCCATGTTTTTTTGAAGAACAACTTATTTTTAGGCCATATATATATATATATATATATATATATATATATATATATATATATATATATATATGGCTTGAAAGTGGACCATCATCCCCATCAAGCCCAATGATATATAATTAAAATGAATACTCAAATATGAGTGTGCATTTGAGATACATAATTACATTAGAAGATAACATCATGTAACAACCTGATATGATAGCGAAGGGTGCACTAATTGAGATAATTTACAGATACCTATATATTAATGAAGGTTACATTTGGCGTATTTGTTGGAATCCAAGATGAAGTGGCAATATCTCAAATCAAAATTTTCAGTGATCATCTTCAAGGATTAGAGAATGGTACTCCTTTGCATAACAAATGCAAGTCAAAATATATGGTAGTTGATACATTTTAAGTAATGCAATGGTCCATATGTGAAAGTGCACCATTTTTGGGGTGGGAAACCTTGTCAGGGATTGTAAAAGATGATTTTGTACCTCCAGAACAATGTAGTTTAGGCCTATCATGGGATGAATGTTTATCCCCAAAAAAAGTATTAAAGACATACCAGTGGTGGCAGATTAGGAAGAGGAGTATTGCACTAGGGTTTGTAAATGAGCATATCAAAGGGGCGTAAACACATTTTAAGGAGAGATAAGCCTCAAAATTATGAAGGGTGTATGGAATCATTGATTCAACAATGAGAAATTTCATTATCAATGGGATCATTAAGATATTCATCTCAACATAATTTAAGTATCAATCATTAAATCACCACAATTTTAAATCATATGGTGTGAAATTGGGTGATGTGTTTTGAATATTCTAGTAACCACTCATACTCAAAATGAATACTGGATTATTAGAGTAGAATTCAAGAAATATATGAGGGTTCGGGTCTACTATGGGAGGATGCTTTCACTTGGCAAGGTAGGAGAAAAACATGCCACCATTCAAACTAAATATGGTTGATTACTAAGAGATGATATAATGTGGAAGTGGTGGTCACTTTTCTCATGGGTTTGTTGCAACTTATACAACCCAAAATATAGGCATCACACATTCTAGTGAAATTCACTTGAAGCATAATAAACCTTGTTAGATCTATTGTCTTCTAGATTTCAAATGTTGATTTTGTTGTATTTTCAAGTTGAGTATGATTTTTTCCTATTGAGGGATTCATTATCCATCAAGCTCCCACTTCCACTAAGTTTAGGAGGACTAATTCTAAAGGATTTTCAAAGAAATAACAATTGTAAATGGGTTGGTTGTTCTTGGAATAATATCAACTTCTGTTCAAGGCATATTTAATACTAATAAGATAAGTACTTAACAACCCTTTGACATGGTCAAACATATATTATGCATTAGGAGCATTTTTCTCTTCTTGCTAAGTTTTGTAGTAATTTTAAAGAAGAGTTGTTGCATGGAACAAATGACATTCAAAACCCAAATACATTATCCAAAAAGAGGCATAAGATGTAGTTGAGTGTTGGATTAAGAGGAAGAAACAACAACCTTGGAAGGAGAGGATATTTTAACTACCTTTAGACCACTTTGAAAGTTTGCACACCTACCTGGAGGATTTTGTTATAATTATTAAAAGAGTGCTCCACTATCCTTGAATGGGCTTGCCGTGTATGCCAATTGGAATACACATCAGAAAAATGGGTCTGTTGTGTATGCCAATTGGCATACAAAACATCCAATTGACATGTTGTGTAGAAAACCATAGAAAACAAATGTCTTCAGTGTGTCACCTTGTTGTGGACTTGGCTATAGAATCATATTAGTGAAATGATTTTTCATATTGAGTGCCATTTATTTTAAATACAAAATGGTTTTTTTTTATTGCATATCCAATTAATCAGAAAGAGATTTTGTTTCCTAACATTTTCCTTGCCTTTAATTACTTGTTTGGTGTGTTTATAGGATTTTGACATTTTAATCTTAAAATTATAATATTTTGGGTATGATCCATTTTTCATCATATTTTTTTTATGTTTGTTAGGTGTTTCTCAAAGATGATAGGTCAATATTAAGTCACAAAAAATTATTTATAAAAACACTGAGAAAAGAAGCACATGCATGGAAACTCGTTGTAGATATCCTACTTTTGGGTTTTTTTTAACTGGGAACTATGATTTGTTTAAAACATACTAAGGAAAATAAAACCACATCGATCCATGTTCATACTAACATACTAATGCTCTGATACCAATTGTTGGAAACACCTACCACATTTAGAGGGGGGGTGAATGAGTGTGGGGCTCTTTTCCCAAAACTTCCCTCTTGCACAAAAACTCATCAATTAGCATTCATATCTTTATTCAGTACATGTACAAAGTTATGATTATTTCAAGTTAGGGTTGTTGACTAATCCAAAACTAGTCATGGTTGAGATAAGCAGTTGATGAGTTGGCACATACATGAGGTGTATAGTTTATGATGTTGGTATATATTGATGAGTCATTGTTGATGAGTAGTTGAAAATAAAACCACATCGATGTTGGACACGCCTACCACACTTAGAGGGGGGGTGAATGAGTGGGGGGCTCTTTTTCCCAAAACTTCCCTCTTGCACAAAAACTCATCAATTAGCATTCAACATTTATTCATTACCCATTGTTTTCATTTATAACCAGTTATATGTAAGCACATATCAGCAATATATCATCAACAGGTCATCACCACAATGAACACAAAGAACACAAGATGTATGTACAATTTTCTTTTTATTATGGACTACAATCCTTGGGGTTTATCAGCAACAACTGAATAGAGTACAACTCTACAAGAGCACCATCTCTATATGCGATACTCATCTTACATTTTCAGCACCAACTGAGATGAGGCAACAATCCTCAATAGATATCAATATGTACCATAAACAAGAGCATCAACCATGCACCAACCTGTGCCAAACAACCTGTAACCAACATGTACCATAAACAAGTGCATCCAACCATGTACCAAGTATATACCAATCATGTTTCAACTACTCATCAACAATGACTCATCAATATGTACCAAAATCATCAACTATACACCTCATGTATGTGCCAACTCATCAACTACTTGTCTCAACCATGACTAGTTTTGGATTAGTCAACAACCCTAACTTGAAATAATCATAACTTTGTACTCGTACTGAATAAAGATCTAAAACTGATACACAATTTTCTTCAGTTTGTTTTATGAAATTCCTCCAAGTGGAACTACTTGGAACCTCTCAGAAAAGGATTTATAGCAAAAATGGCATACATTGCTGAATTATGGCTTATTCTAGAGAGAGACCTTGTAGAGATTTCCCCGCCAAAAATATTTGATGAATAGATCTGAAACTATTATAGAGAATACTACAGACTGTAATATAACCAACACAATTGGTCTCACTGAATTTGGATTTGTTATGAAGAAGTTATGACATTTTTACCCGAAACACCTGATTTTTACTAGTTTTAGGACTAGCCACAAACCCTATTTTCCACGGAGTGTAAATCCCAAAATACAACGACCCACAAGCTGAATTTTAACCACAGATACTTGGCTATGTTTTCTCACTTGCATAGAAATTTAAGGATCTAAATAATTATATAAAAAAGGTTATAGCGAAAATGGTGAGATGACCTGAAAATAACATACCTTAGAAAGCACCATCAAAAGAATTTATCCTTCCTTGCATTTATGCTTTCTTTTCTTCACTTTCCTCAGAATTTAGGCTTATATATCCTTTGTTACCTCAGTCACCTATATATATTCAATATCCTCAAGTGTTCCACACCAAAAATGCTCAAGAAGCTCTCACAAGAAGCTCTCCATCAATACTCCAAAATGTATTCCCACAAGAAGCTCTCCATTGATCCACAAAAAGGATGATCTACAAGAGACCATTGCTATCTTATTTATACTTTCATCCTTTAGGTCACTTAACCCATTTTTAGGTCACT
>ML777104.1:1324189-1337804 GCA_009831015.1 Picea engelmannii | reverse complement strand
GTCTTCCCATGAGGGCTTTCACCATAAGGGGACCACTTTGGAGTTCATTCATTTGTACACCTTATCAATCATGATAAGACAATAATGAGAGAATGGGTCCTCCAACCATTCTTCTAGGATAACTCAATCCACAAAGCGTCTTCCTGTGAGGGCCTTCACCATAAGGGGACCACTTTGGAGTTCATCCATTTATGCACCTTATCAATCATGATAAGACAATAATGAGTCATCTATACATTTTTCCAACAATGCATCATATACCAATGGAACCACATCGATCCATCTTCATCATGTATCAATGACAACTCATTGATCCATCTTCATCTATGCATTCTCATCAAGGACAATACATATTATATTACATAAATCATCAGTCAATCAATCCTTTGAAATCAATCAATCACTTGACATCAATAAATGACATCAATCAATCAAACCATTGGCATCAATGACAACATGATCTAACAAATATTAAGTCACAAAAAATTATTTATAAAAACACTGAGAAAAGAAGCACGTGCATGGAAACTCATTGTAGATCTCCTACTTTTGGGTTTGTTTTAACTGGGAACTATGATTTGTTTAAAACATACTAAGGAAAATAAAACACATTCATTGGACACTCATAATAGGCTTCCATATTTTAGGTTATCCCCATGATGTTGTTTTTGTTTCCATTTCACATGTAACGTATTTGGAGGGAACATGGTTCACATCCTTAAGAGTGCAACATAAAAAAGTTAAATATGTAATTAAATTTTGAAGGTTTATTTTGTATGAAATACAAATGGTTGTTATGTATACTCGGATATTGATTGAAGTGATTAATTGGTTGTTGTTAGAGGTACTCACAATGCACATTTACTAAATTTTTAATTTGATAGTTTTGGCTCTTTACTTCTTTTTGTTTGCAAATTACATGCAAATTGATGGCCAAAATCAGCTATTAAACAAAATCTTGGTCCGTGAAATTTGCATCTATTATCAATGGAACAAACTATAGGATAAATAGTTTCATATATTGAAGCATAGCTTCAATAAACCCATTCATGTATCTATAGGACACACCCCATTTCAACTTTATTTTGGATTCCAACCTTTAACTCCTTATGAGATTCTAGTTGCTATCCCTACTTCATCTATATCCTACTAGAAGAAGGAGCAAGACAAAGTTTCTTATTTTGTGAAGAAATTGGACAAGGTTCATAGAAAAGTCCATCCTTCAACAAACATACTCCAAGTACAAGGAATTTCATGACCAACATTGATTTGAACCAAAAATTCATGTTGGTGAGAGAGTTTGGCTCCACTTGGATAAAAAGTGCTTCAAAAATCAATAGTATCCAAGATCAATATCACTTGGATAGCCAGTGCTTCAAAGGTGAATTGCAAGATGCAATGATATATGCTTGGGTGGTGCTTGATATATATGTGTAGAGTATTGAGATTGACTACTCGATTAATGTTGCATGGAAGTATCTGTGCAATATGTTGTGGTATACAATGACATTGGTTTATTATTATAAATAGTGACAAGATTATGCACAAGATACAAATCTTTGTTTGATGTCACAATCTTCATTTAGAAAATGTAGCGTAGAGTCCAAAGATACATTTTTTGATGGGAAACAAACAAGATGATGAGAATTCATTTGTGGGTTTCTTGGTCAATTGACAATCTTATAATCATAGAAATGTATCTTATGCATTGATGGATCGAAGTTTGTAACATTGTAATGAAAAGATGAAGGCACAAAATGAAGTGGTGGTTCATGGGTTTATGAGAAAAGGTGAATGACACAATAAATTGTAGAAATAAAATGAATAAGTACTTGGTTCATGTAATTAGAGACCTTGGAATTCTGACATCTATAAATAAAAAATGAGGTCAACCACATGGCCTGATAGAGAGTTGGTAGACAAACTTTTGATTCATGCCTCTTAAATGATGTAAGAATTCCAACACAATAGTTATGATGTTGAAATATACTTATTTCTAATGTTTTTCTGACAACACTATTGTTGGTTAGAGATTATAACCAAATATAGTAGTGATTGTTGGTTCTAATTACAATTAGCTAGATATTTTTAAAGAAGTGTGCTAGGTTTATATGGCTCCAAAATAATGTTTATAGTGGAGGTACTAATGTGAGTTCTCAGGTGGTGAAAAATGTGGTTTTCAAATATGTTTCTAGTGGTGACAAAATATGGTTTCGGGGACAAGTTTCTTGATGCAAGAAAAAATAAAAAACACGCTTCTACGACATGAAAAGAGAGCACAAGAAATCCATAAGGGTTTAAGGTTCCTTCCAAATGTATTAAATGATGGTGATAAAATCCACCAATTAAGGAAACTGAAGGTATAAATGAGAAATTGCATTAAGATACACCCAAGATGATGAAATACAAGGGATATCCCACTATTTATCTCATGTGCTCTTGCAATCCCATGAGTATGCCACTTGGTGATAAACATATGGATACCTGCTAGGATACCTCTTTTCAAGTCATGGAAAAAGGGTTACCACCCTCCCAGGTGAGGAAACACATGGATTTGAATGAGTTGGGTGACTCATGAAGATATATCACTCCAACCTAATATTTTGCATCAACTTAGATGGCACACGCTTTGTTTGTTTAATTTTTGAATTACCTTTGTGATTTGTGATTTGTGATTGTGAGCATATAAGAGCTCTTTCATGTTTTCATACTAAGGATATAAATAAAAAGGGGTATTAAAAATACCATGAAGAAAATGGATACCTAGGATATATGGTAAAAATAGGGGGTTTTAAAATTGTACATATGTATTGGGAGGGCGGTCAACAAAAGGATTTTAGGGTGTTTTTTCAATATTTAGTAAAATTAGGGGTATTCTTTATTATCCCATGAATGAACATGCTATGTCACAATTTCATTGAGTAAATCCCCCATGGGTATATTGTACCCAATCTTATAGTGTCGCAGAGAGGGAATTCTTCAAGGGATCGTGTGAGAGATATTTGAATGCATTATCCACTTGGATAAATATGTTACTATGTGAAAATAATTTCATGAAGATGGAATATGAAAACTAAGCACCTTCACACACATAGGGGAACCAGGGGATGATCAGAGGAAGGTTTGAGAGTGAGAAGGATGAGTAAGGAGTAGATGGACTAAGTGTTGATACTGAGAGGGGGGTGAATCAATATCAAGTAAAATTTACAAAACTTTTCAACTTATACTTAATACATTCAATTATATCCAATGAGCAATGAACAATAGTATAAGAGTTACACCAATACACCACAATACACCATGCTCAATATATGATAAATAATCAATAATTATTGTTTAAGGGAAGTAATGACTTCCAAAGGTAGCTACAGCTTCAAAATGTAAAGGGAGGGATAAACCTCCAAGAGGAAGATACAGTCCTCCAATATCAAGAGAGATTTGAACTCTCCATCCTTTCCCCTTCCTTCCACCCAAGAATATATGAGATATAATAAAACTTTACATTAAATCATGACCATCAACCAACCATCACATAGAACCTGATAATGATTCTAGATACTTCTTCAATTTCTGCAATTATTCAATTATTGGAATACTATGATCTTGTAGATAATATTACTCAATGTATTCTCTAAAACTTCTCCAAGTTTCACTCGTTGAATCCTCCTCCAAAAGAAGTTATATAAAGAATGGTAGACTTTATTCAATTATGGTTTATTCAAGAGAGAAAACTTGTACAGAATGATCCACACTCAATTTTAACATCAGATTCTGAAACTCACACACAAGAAAACATATGTTGTACTCTTTCCAATGAAATTGGTCCCACTTCATTTGGATTCTCTATGAGTAAGTTATGAATGTTTTACCCGGAACACATGTTTATTGACTAACTTCAGGACTGGTCAAAAACTCTATCTTCCACATAGTGTATCTCCATAATTATAGCTAATCAAGGCTGAAATTTTACCACAAGTACCTTGATATGTATTCTCAGTACCATAGAAATTTCACCATCTGAATCATTCTAGAAATTTTTTTATAACAAAAATGGTAAGATGACCTAAAAATAACATACCTTAGAACACATCACCAAAAGACTTCATCCTCCCTTGAAATCGAGCCTTCTTTACTTCTGATTTCCTCTTAAATTCAAATTATGTATCAAATGAATGTATAATGATATTTATTTATACCATTTATGTCACTTCCTTTTAACATTAGGGCCGACCTGACACTTTCTTATTTTGTAATTCTTTTCTTTAATTATCTTCAGGGCCTACATGTACTTCCTTCTTTAATTCACTTTTTCATCTTCAAAAATTCATTTCTCTTCAACCATGAGGATCCACATGACATGCTACATACCAATGGAAACAACATTATGTATACTATCCATCCATGGATATTGTATCTGCATGTGCATTGTCCTTCATGTCCAAATACCTTCATCAATCTTGCGGTCCAAAACCAATGACTAGGGTTGACATCAATGACAACAACCAATCTTTCAAAAATCTCCCCCTTTGTCATTGATGGAAACAATCATTCTCCCCCTATCATCATGATCCCAATTTTTCTCCCCATTTGACATCAATGGCAAAGGGTGGGGTTTATCCCCCTGATCAATGACAACAACCAATCTTTCAACAATCTCCCCCTTTGTCATTGATGGATACAATCATTCTCCCCCTATCATCATGATCCCAATTTTTCTCCCCATTTGACATCAATGGCAAAGGGTAGGGTTCATCCCCCTGATTTTAATGGCAAAAGGTAACCTTACTCTTTGGGGATGCTCCCCCTGAACATGTGGCACTCAATAATACTTCATCCTTATTTTTGGTATTTGGGACTTTTTCTTCCTTGGAATCCTTTTGTGTGGCTTCTGTCTTCTCTCTTCTTCATTTCTAGGATGTATATGTTGTTTGGTCTTCTTGTTGCAGTTGCAACCAATCTTCCTGAGTTATTTTCTCTAATTTTACATTTTTGGGAGTCAAACGTAAGAGGGTATCCTTGATCAAATATTTTTTTGACACTGAGGATATTATGCTTCAGATATTCAACCAATAGGACCTTTCTTGCTTTTACATTTTCACATCCAAGCTTTACAGTTCCTTTTCCAAGTATTTTGGTAGATGAGTCATCTCCAAATGCAACATTTCCACCCTTTTTCTTCAAGCTGACAAATTTTCTTTGATCTCTGGTCATATGAGATGAGCACCCACTATCTATGAACTATTCATCTTCTTCTTTGCATTCTTTAGCGACCAATGCTATTCGATAATTTTCATTGTGTGGAATTTATTTCTTTTTCCATGTTGTAGTTGGTATGCATAGAATTGGCATATGATTATGTTTCTTCATCTCTTTGCAATATCATGCTTTGTGACCAAGATTATTTCACTTGTAACATACAATATTTTGATCCATTAATGGTTCAAATGGATTATAATTTATGTTGATAGGTCTACGATCATTTCCATATCTACTATTTTCACCATTCATGTAGCTTGCATAGTTATTCCTTTCATTGATTCTACAATTGGTTTCCTTGTGTCCAAAATTTCCACAAGTATAAAAATGTTCAAGAAAGAAATTTTGATACCTGGTCGTAAGTGATATTCTTTGTGGTGTGGTCCATCTGGGTTCATGATCTATTCTTATGTATTTTCCTTCATAATGATTGCTTTCATACCTGATGGGAGAGGATATTCTTGATGTCTCATTCCTTCTGAATTCTAGTCTTCTATATTGTTGTTCAACTTGTTCTGGAGTGTTGGTTTCATCATTTTCAACTTCCTTCTCTTGTTTTGTTGTCTTCAAACTATCATTGTATCCTTGTCTTGTCTTGTCATTTGGAGATCTTTGACTGCTGTGCTTTTTTTGAACTTCTTCAACTTTTCTATTGTCAATAGTAGCTCCCCTTTTGTGTGATCCAATTCTTCTTTCAGTTTCTCATAATCTTCTAATTGTTTCTTCAAGCTATTAATGGTCTTTTCAATCTTGTAATTCTCTTATCCACAACTACTCAATTCACCTTTTAGTATTATGTTTGTGTTTCTAAGCTTGCTATTTTTAGTTTCAACATGCTTCAACTTTTCAAGATTCTCATCTTCTTGTTTACTCTCTGCATTGTCTTTGTAACCCCAAAAGGAATCAAGGTTGGTTTCTTCATCTGAATCTTCTTCACAAATGATTTCTTCTTCTTTATAATTATTTTGATCATCATCCTAAGTTTCTTGGGTTATGAAGAGGACTTCTCCTCCATCATTATATTATTCATCACTCTCATCTCAGCAGATGTCATCATCCTTGGAGTAGAATCTCTTTTTATTGTTGAGACTTCTCTTTTTATAGAAGTATTTTTCAACAATATGTCCTATTCTACCACAGTTAAATCATTTGAGAGGAGACTTACCTTTGTATCTTCCACTTCCCTTCTAGAACCTTATTATAAAATTTTCTATTTCTTCATCAAGGTTGTTATCCTTGTCTTTTTTCTTATTTATGGCTTTAAAGGCTTCTTCATTGTTTGACTGGTCACTTTCTGTACCTGTTCTCATTTCATATGTTGTAAGAGACCCATGTAATTCATCCATTGTCATTTTGGTCAAGTCCCTAGTTTCTTCAATGGTGGAGACCTTAGCATCATACTTCAAGACAAGTGATCTCAACACTTTTTGTACAACCAAGGATTCATCGAGATCTTCACCTAATCCTATGATAGAATTAACAACTTCATCAACTCTAAGAAAATAGTTTGCAATATCTTCCTTTTCGTTCATCTTCAAATTTTCAAATTCTTCTCTATGTTGTTGAAGCTTGACCTTCTTAACTTTTGGATCACCTTCATAGATTCTCTTGAGTTTGTATCGTACCGCCTTATTAGTGTTGCAACCCATCACTTTGCTAGCAATGTTTGGTGCCAATGCTGCTAGAATAACATGTCTAGCTTTTGAATTACAACTCATAAGCTTCTTCTCATTTGGATCGGTTGGAGAATTATTTGGGATTACATAGACATTTACAATTGAGTAACAAATGTCTACTCCTAAAGCTGTTAGGTAATTTTTCACTCTATCACTCCAGTATGCATAATTTCTTCCATCAAATTTTTGAATCCCATTTGAAATGTGCTCATGGTCATCCATCTCTACTCAATATTTTCCTTGCAGTGGTTAAACTGTTCTGAAGGCAACCTTCTCTGATACCAAATGTTGATACTGAGAGGGGGGTGAATCAGTATCAATTACAATTTACAAACCTTTTCAACTTATACTTAATCCATTCAATTATATCCAATGAGTAATAAACAATAGTACAAGAGTTACACCAATACACTACAATACACCATGCACAATATATGAGAAATAATCAATAGTTATTGTTTAAGGGAAGTAATGACTTCCAAAGGTAGCTACAGCTTCCAAATTTAAAGGGAGGGATAAACCTCCAAGAGGAAGATACAATCCTCCAATATCAAGAGAGAGTTGAACTCTCCATCCTTGCCCCTTCCTTCCACCCAAGAATATATGAGAGATAATAAAACTTTACATTAAATCTTGACCATCAACCAACCATCACATAGAACCTGATAATGCTTCTTGAGACTTATTCAATTTATGAAATTATTCAATTCTTGGAATAATATGAACCTATATATAATATTACTCAATTTATTCTCTGAAACGTCTCCAAGTTTCACTCTTTGAATCCTCCCCAAAAAGAAGTTATATAAAGAATGGTAGACTTTATTCAATTCTGGTTTATTCAGGAGAGTAAACTTGTACAGAATGCCTCGTGCTCAATTTTTAACATCATATTTGGAAACTTGCACACAAGAAACTATAGTTTTTACTATTTCCAATGAAATTGGTCCCACTTAATTTGGATTATCTATGAATATGTCATGACTATTTTACCTGGAACACCTGTTTATTGAGTAGCTTCATGACTGGTAAAAAATCTTATCTTCCACAGAGAGTATATCCATAATTATAGCTAATAAAGAGCTGAAACTTTTACCAAAGGTACCTTGATATGTCTTCTCAATACCAAAGAAATTTCACCATCTGAATCGTTCTAGAAAAAAAGTTATTGCAAAAATGGTAAGATGACCTAAAAATAACATACCATAGAACACATCACCAAAAGACTTCATCCTCCCTTGAAATCTGGACTTCTTTACTTATGATTTCCTCTGAAATTAGACTTGTGTATCAAATGAATGTATAATGATATTTATTTATACCATTTATGTCACTTCTGTTTAACATTAGGGCCGACCTGACACTTTCTTATTTTGTAATTCTTTTCTTTAATTATCTTTAGGGCCTACATGTACTTCCTTCTTTAATTCACTTTGTCATATTAAAAAATTCATTTATCCTCAAACATGAGGATCCACGTGACGTGCCACATACCACTGGAAACAACATGATGTATATTATCCATCCATGGGTTTTGTATCTTCATGTGCATTTTCCTTCATGTCCAAATACCTTCATCAATCTTGCGGTCCAAAACCAATGACTAGGGTTGACATCAATGACAACAACCAATCTTCCAACACTAAGTATGTCAAGGGAGTATACTGAATCAGATAGAGATATTGGAGTATTGAATTGTGGAAAAATGTTTATATAAAATGAGAAGGAGTTTGTTGATGGAAAAAGAGAGCAATACAATGAATTCAAGGAAAGTGACCATTGCACAAAAATTTACATCACACCATACAGAGAAAGAAAAATGAAAGAAATATATCCTCAATAACACCCAATAGAATAAGGAAGTCCATATCATACTAAAATCTGTGTTGAACCCATGACCCTTTGTGAGTTATTAAGGATTGAAGAAAGAATTTATACTTGTTCAATAGAAATTGTAATAAGTAGAGGAAGTCAAAAGAATAGTCAAAATAGTGGGAGGAACATGAAAAAATAGAGTCAGTTGAAATCACCAAGGATAAGTACAACACCTAATATAATGACAAGGGTAGATAAAACATTGAGGATGCCTAAGTTTCAAGGAACATGGTTAGACGACCCTGATCAACAATTATTTCTATGAGACACAATATGGGTTGCGAAGAATGTTGAGGACAAGGCAAAGAAAATAACACAGTTTCCACGACATTTAGAGGCCATGCACTACTATGGTATATGAAGTTTTAGATAACTACGCCGGTAAAATATTTGATAAATTTGGTAGAAATTAGAAAAGAATTCTTAAAATAATTTAGGAATTCGAAATATGAATCTCAATGTATTACAAAACTGAAGGAAATTAAGAAAGTGCAGAACAAGTTAGTGTGGGATTATGACCAGAGATTTAAAGATGTGATGGGTTTAATAACCTTTAAGATCCATGACGAGCATCAACAAGAATGGTTTATAGCAGGCCTATTTCCACACATTCATTATCTATTAACACAACAAAATTTCACGTCGTAGATGGAAGCTTTAGAAATCAAGCCAAAATTGGAATCATCTCTTGTAGGAGATGGTGCAGGTGTGTCATAGGTACATTCATAGTTGGATGCATTGAGAATTCAATTATCATAGATAATGAAGGAGAAGAAAAAGATTGAACATGTTTGGTGTATAACATGGAAGACAAAAGACCATAGAAAGGAAGAGTGTCTAACGTCTGTGCAAGATATGGCCATAGGAGAACCAAACCCATTAGTAGGAGGAGTGGGGTACTACAAGATATGTAATATGTGGGGGCATCATCCGATATTTTATCCCCTACTGCAGATATATCATAGATCTAGAGAAATTGTTCTGTAAATTTTGCAAATTGGTAGGACATTGTAACAACCCCAGCGTTAAGGCCATGGGCGAAGCCAATTTTTTTTTTTGTTTTTAATAATTAAGGGGCAAGAAGGTGATGACGATAAAATTTTGACCACACAACAGATTATGAACAGAAGCATGCAACCCCAACAATAGGAAACTACAACATCACGCACAGACACAAGGGCAACTGGGAAAAACAGGCACATAATAACCATGAGTAACGACTAATCACCCGATGCAACAAGACACACCTACAAGCTAAGGGGAAACTTCCCCCTTCCTGACATAATGACGTCGATGAACAAGACTAGATACTCGAGGTGTGCAAACCAACGCATATGCCCAAGTCAACATACGACGCTCAACCACGCTCACAAGGTAGGCACTTACTCTAACCAATATATCATTCACCACTAACCCATAAGGCACGCCATGATCCCCTCATCAAGGACCATGTCGTCCCTATATGAGAGGCACATCAACCAACTTGGTGCAAAACAAAAAGGGACAAAGACACAAGAAAAAATTGATAGGATAGGAGCCGAATATTGACTGGGAGAATATTCCTAACCCCACACGAAAGGTCGATGAGACACAAAATAACAAAGACAAGGGGTGACGCCAGCCCATAGGACATCGTCCCATGATCCCACCAATCACCTAGTCTAACTGGTCCATGATTACATTATAATTTAATATTAAAAAGTGTGTCAAGTGAGCAGCCTAAATCATAGTTGGGTCATCAACATACCATGAAATTAATCTTAAGTGCAATCATAGTTGGAAAGACATGTAAGACATTAACAATTATTACTATATAGCATTTAATTAGCATAACTAGTCATACCACTAAATGATCAGAGGCTAGGCATTCAAACCTAAAGGAATAATACAATATTTTGATTAAACATATATATATCATTTAATCACTATAAATGACCATTCCACTAAATGATCACTACCTGAAATGACGTATCAGATGCTAGGCTTTAAAACTAAATAGACTAACACAGTGATTTAATTGAAGGATATGTAACACTCAATCACTACCACGATTACTGTATTGGCTTGAAATTATAACACTTAATCCAATATATAACGTAGAAAATACAATCAAATATGATCAAAGCATTTAATCAAAATAAAATCAATACATAATCATTAAATCATATGTAATACACAGATGCGTTGCGTTAGAGCAGGTCTTTGTGCATTTTAAAGATACAAATTTTCCTGTCATCAAATGCAATTAGTGACTACCATTCATTAATATTGCAGACACCATAAATACCCTTCTTCCCACTTAACCAAGAATCCACAACACAGGCATAATAAAATATTTAGATTTTACTCCAAGAGCATCTGGCTGACAGCAAATTCAATGCATTTAAAAGAATAGAAAATAAAAATAAAAACAACAGTCATCTAAAAAGGCAATTCTTAAAAGACAACTTGTGGTCATTAACATTAAAACACAATTGAATTTAATGGCATTTCGAGGTAATGAAATCTGTGCAACAGTGAAGAATTAAAGTCTGTGTATAGTGAAATTAGGTGTAATAAGTAATCAGTATGTAAAAAGGCTAGGGTGACCTATCAACGCAGTCGAATTAAAGGCAACTCATGGTCATTTAATAGGAACACATAGAGAGTAGTCCACCTGAAAATTTGTGGTAAACAACAGTGACACAGTCCCATTTAATTGGTAAACATTTCATGGTAAACTACGACAAATAGTCACATTTATTTGGTAAAACGTTTGTGGGCAATCAAAAGGAAGACGCAGAGAGTAGTCCACCAACAAATTCATGGTAAACAACATTGATAAAGTCCCATTTAATTGGTAAAAAAAAAAAATCATGGCAAACTACAGGGAAGAATCAATTTTTAATTATCTAAAACCATGGTCATTCCAACAAGTAAATGTATGATTTAGATGGCTAAATTCATAGGTGAATTCTACAGCCACTCACTCAAAATTTTCAAGCAAAAGAAATCAAGGGCATTAACAACCACTTAGAAAACGGTTGGGAGTAAAATTGTGGGCATTAACAACCACTCCTCAAACAGTTGGGAGAAAAATCATGGGTGGTCAAGTTCGGTAATAAACCTGTGTAATAAAATTGTGATGATATAACCATGGTAACCATGCATAAGTAAAAATCTATGACCGTCAATCATGGAAAAACTGAGTATTAAAATCATGGAAATTAAATTCGTGGTAACAACAAGAAACATAGACAGTGATAAATGTTTTCAAATGCATGGGATACCCAACAACGCAGACAGAGATAAAAATAATCCCCTTTGATTCAATCCATAAAATAAAATCACCACCCAAAAAAAATGCAGACAGGGATAAAATTGTTTTTCATGAATTATAAGCATGGAGAAAATAAATCACAGGCCAAGCAAGGATTGCAAACAGGAATGATAGAAACCTTTTTTTTTTCATTTCCAGGATACAAATTTAAAAACGCAGAGATTATAAAATGGATCCATCAAGATTTAAAAATGGGGTAAAATGAGAAAACAATGAGATATGAACATGTTGAGCCTAAAGAACAACTTCTCCAACAATCAAATTTGCATGGTTGAATAAACGCTTCAGGGCGCAAGGCAAACCTTCAACCAATGACAAACATCAGAGGTAGACGGCTAACAAGGGTGTCCTTCACTCATCATCCTCACACAGAAATGAAGGGCATTGAGATCCATAGGTATATCAATGCCAAAGTGATGACCGTAGATCAGGCTCCTGGCTGACTTCTTAGGCAAGGACTGATGAGCTAGGGATGAAAGGAAAAACAACCACAAGGGTCACAATCAATACACCACAGGGCATTCAAGTCATGTGGGGAAACGAAGGCCATGGGATTCAATCAATCATCGAGCGAGGCTATAAAAATTTTAGTCATAAATCTAGACCATTAGTTTACTTACCTGAATAAACATGCAAATGCAAATCATAAATCCTACAACAATCTACCATACAAAAATGAAGAAAGTGTATCGTTGCATGATCACCCCTCTGAGTTGACGTCCTATGCACTCTGTGCAACTCCCTTTTGTCGATCGACGAGACTTCACTGGTACCTCCCAGCCAATTCTAGGGGTTCTCTTCTTCCCCCTCAGCCCCTTGAGCTGCAAAGGGGCCACACATGCTAACCATAGAATCAGCTAGCTCCTAGCTCACCTCGCGAGGCTGAGCTACCACTCCTCACCGAGCTAGGTATCCCAACTCCCACAAGCTAAGTCATTCAAGTAGATACTTTTGGAGCGTAACGTTACACAAATAGGAAAATATCCTTCATCCATCTCCTCCCTTCATTATATAGAGTTTTGTAGTCCCTTACTTTCTTAAAATCTCATTTAATTAAAGTTTTTAAAAATTAATTCTTAAAAATTCCTCCCCGTACAAGTGTCACCCATCCCATTCATTCCTCCATAAATTAATTTCTTTAATTAATTAATTTCCCTTATTTCCCTCACCCACCTAGAGTCACTCCTAGAATCGCTCCTAGGTGTCCCCAAATTCTCTTACAGGTTTTAATGACTTTCCCCATTATTAATTTGCTAGTTCAGTTCAAATTAGAAAGTTCTTAAATGGTAGATACCTTACTAAGTTTGATTTCTTCTTTTTCCCTGTTTCCCTTTTCTTTTTATGTTTCCCTCTTTTCCTAGTTTCCTAATTATTCTAGATTTCCCTCTTTCCCCTTTTCATTTAGAACTCAATTTGGTAGGTGTAGAAATAAACTTTTAATTACCAAAATATAATACAATATTTATTTATTTATTTATTTATTTTATTT
>ML777104.1:1281049-1324139 GCA_009831015.1 Picea engelmannii | reverse complement strand
AGAAAATTTTGCCACTAGTAAATTAGACCTAGACCTTGAATTTCATGGGCGACATTTTATTAGGGAATTTGTTTTAAAAATTTCTTATCACGTTATTACTCCTAAGTCCATATGGGGTCATTCATTTATTATTAATAATGTGACGTGCCCTTCAGGATGCACTAGGTGCTCCAAGGGTGCCACTCGCCTCATATGTTTCCCTCACGCGACATGCCCTTTAGGACGCACTACGTGCTACAAGGGTGCCACTCACCTCTTTCTATTTTTCTTTCGCAATGTGCCCTTCAGGATGCACCACGTGCTCCAAGGGTATCACTCGCCCCTTGAATGACTTGGTAGACATCAAAAACCCCTGGAGTCAATACTCCACTAGGTGAAGTTGTGGGAGACTAAGGGCCTTTAAGGAATAATTCCCCTGCCTTATTGCGTGCCCCTTAGAATCATCATGAGCGACTATCATAATCTTCCCTCACGACATCGTGGGTCCTCTCAAACTAGGTAAATGTTAACCTATAGTTCGAGCCACAACGAGAGTTCTAGTAGGTTGTGGCAGGGCTACTTTCCACACCTCTCCCTCAACTTCTCTGGTAGTCGTGCATGACCCCTTTACTCCACATGTGAGTTTGGTTGGCAAGCTATCATCAACTTGCATCATCAATGAATCATGTTAGAATATATCCATATCCTATCATCTAATCATATACACTAATATCACCTATAAATCAATCAAACCCCAATGGTACACTCCTCGACTCGATTCAGAGTCCAAGGGGTTCCATCGATGCCTCTGCATCCTCAAGTTCCAATATCCTGCACACTCAGTAAAACTGTGTTAGTAGCACTTGTTTATGTCAATGCAGTAAAACAACGAGTCATCAACCCATAACGCCTCATAATCAAAATCAATGCTCTAATAACATAAAATCTTGATCATTGGTGAGCAAGTGTCCTCAAAGAATAAGTTTACTCAGTGCGCAAGAACGAGATGTTACAAACACCCCCTCTTGGTCTAAACTTTGTCTCTAAGTTTCAAAGTAAAACTTCCAAAATAAAGTGTATCACAGTGTCATAAGTCTATCTATCAAACAAAAATGGAAACTGTTGGCGCATATCATATGCATCCTCCCAAGTTGTCGACTGCAGACTATAGTTGTCCCACTGGACCTTGACCTTCTCTATCGTTCAACGCCATAGCTGTCGAATGCGATGATCCAAGATGTGGATTGACTCAGTCGTGAGTGCACCCTCTTCCTATACCTGCAAGGAACACATGTCAATAACATGTGTAGGATCACTAATATAATGTCTCAAAAAAGATACATGAAAAACATCGTGCATATGCCTCAAAGAAACATGAAAGGCTAGTTGATAGTCCACAAACCCCTTTCTCTCCACAATATCGAAAGGTCCCATGAACCTAGGAGAGAGTTTAGATCCCTTTCCAAACTTGACCAAACTCTTATGTGGTTTAACCCACAATAAGACTTGATCGTTGACCTTGTAACTACGGTCGACACGGTGCACATCGACATAACTCTTATGTCGATCCTGCACTTCTTTAATCCTTTGTCTTATTGTTTGCATTTTCTCTTCCATTTCTTGGATTGCTTCTGGTCCCACCAAGACCCTATCCTCAAGCCAATCCCAACTCAAAGGTGTCTGGCACGGTCTCCCGTAAAGAAACTCTAAAGGCACCATCTTAACCATGCTTTGGTAACTGTTGTTATAAAAGAATTCCACCAGTAATAAGAATTTTTCCCAATGCTTTTGTTGGTCCATCACGTACATGCACAACATGTCCTCCAAGGTTTGGTTTGTTTGTTCAGTCTTCTTGTCCGTCTCTGGATGATACGCCATACTGAAGTTAATTTGGGTTCCCAAGGCCTCTTAGAAAATCTTCCAAAATCATCCAGTAAACATTGATCCATGATCGGATATAATCCTCTTAGGCATGCCATGTAGACTCACAATCTCACCGATGAAAAATCTAGCTATGTAGAGTGCCTGATACGTCACATGCACAAGAATAAAGTGAACACTCTTTGTCAGAGTGTATACTACTACAAAAATTGAGTCATGTCTCCTTGTCATCAGTGGAAATCCAAAAATAAAATCCATCGAAATAACCTCCCATTTCGATTCTGGAATAGTGTGTGGTTGTAGTAATCCGGTTGGGTGTCTATGTTCAGCCTTTACCTACTGACATTCTAGACATCTGGCCACATAGTTTTCTATGTCTCCCTTCATTCCCTTCCATAAGAACAAGGGCTTAAGGTCTGCCCTCGTCTTCATGACTCCTGGGTGAGCCATGTAAATTTCCCTGTGAGCCTCGCTTAGGATCAAGCTCCTCAACTCGTCGTTTGGTGGTACGTAAATCTAGTTTTTAAACCTCAATAAACCATCGTCATCAAATGAAAATCCTTCAAATCTTGGTACCATCATTTTGTTTTGTCTGATAAAACCCTCAACCTCTTTGTACCAGTCATCATGACACTGTCAAGTTAGAATATTTTAACGTAGATTCGTCTAAAGAGGCAACACCGAAAAGATGTGTGGTATCTAACTTAAAGCATCTACCACTCGGTTCACTGTTCCTTTTATGTAATTAATCTCGAAGTCGTACTCGCTAAGAAATTTTGACCAACGTCATTGTCACACGTTCAGGTCGCTTTGCGTAAAGATTTGTTGTATTCCATAGTGGTGCATCTTTAGTTTAAATTTTCGTCCAACAAGGCAGTGTCTCCAAACCTTCAAGGCATAAATGATGGCTAACAACTCCAAATCATGCATCACATAGTTCTCCTCATGTCTTATCAGTTTCCTCGATATGTAAGAGATCACTCATCTATCTTGCATCAAGACTCTACCTAAGCCTTCCTTGGATGCATCAGTGCATACCAAGAATCTCGTGTCTGTGTCAGGGACCCTTAGTGTCGGTGTTGTTGTCAACAACTCCTTGAGCCTCTGAAATTCTTCTGTTCATTTCTTGGTCCAAACAAACTTATTTTTTTTCTTCTGCAATTCCGTGATCAGATTTTCTACCTTCAAAAATCCCTCGACGAACCGTCGATAGTATCCTGCTAAACCCATGAATCTACACACTTTTGGGACATTCATCCCCGCAAGCCATTCCATAATAGCCTCAACCTTTTGTAGATCCACTATGATACCATTGTCGAAGATGACATGCTCCAAGTAGTGAATCCTTGATTGATAAAATGAGCATTTGGACAACTTCCCATACAATTTATGCTCTCGCAAACATTGTAGTACCAAGCACAAGTGCTCTTCATGCTCCTCCATTGTCCGAGAGTAAATCAAAATATCGTCAATGAATAGTTGGATGAACTTGTCCAAGTACTCGTGGAACACCCCATTCATCAAACTCATGAATACCCCTAGGGAATTTGTTAGTCAAAATGGTAAAAAAAAAAATTGTAATGTCCAAACATCGTCTTAAAGGTAGTCTTAGGGATGTCATCCTCCTTAATCCGTAAATGGTGGTATCCTGATCACAAGTCTATCTTTGAGAATACTATCACACCCTTCATTTGATCAAAAAATTCATCAATCCTCGGTAATGGATATATATTCTTGATCATTTCCTTGTTCAATTGATGGTAGTCAATGCAGAGCCTCCATGACCCATCCTTCTTTTGTATGAAAATAACAGGTGCACCCCATGGTGACACACTTGGACGTATCAGTCCCAGGTCCAACAAATCCTTTAGTTTCATTCTCAACTCCTGTAACTCCGGGGTCGACATCGGATAAGGCATTCTCACTATCGGTTCAGTCCCCAATTTTATACCTATGGTAAACTCCAATTCCCTCTCTGGAGGCATCCCAGGTAATTCCTCCAGAAAGACGTCTACAAAATATCTCACCATAGTAATTTGTTCTAGACCTTCCATTATTCCCTTCTCATTTAATGCAAGGATTGCATAAATCTTACATCCCTTACACATGTTCTTTTGAATTTGCAAGGAAGAGATGAACCTCATGGAAACTCCCTGGTTCCATCCTACAATCACACATCTCTATCCCTCATCATCGACCAAGCTCAATCATTTCGTCTTGCAATTGAGTATCACCTCATGTGATTCCAACTAGTCCATATCAATCATGATGTCATAATATCCTAATATCGTGATGTAAAGGTTGGCCCTGGTGACAAACTCTCCCAGGTTAAGGATACAACCCGTAACCTTTCCTCCAACCTTTTGCTTGGCTCCTGAGGCCATCTCTACAAAGATAAACTCATCTTGATCGACTTCCTTTAGCTTAATCCTTTTTAGCACTACACCAGAAATGAAACTCTGGATAGCACTGTGATCTATCAAAATACTAAGGGTCTGGTCGGCGATGGTACCTATCATCTCAAGCACAGTTGATTGATGCTCCACCTGGCGGTAATTCACCACTGCATGAATCCGATGGGCCTTTTCCAAATCTCCCATGGTAGTGGGTCCGACTGATCTAGAAGCTCTATTCCTCTCCATAGGGTAGTCACGTTGGTAGTGTGGCTCCCCACATGTCCAACACCCCTTCTTCGGCCCAGTAGTCCTGGTACTAGAAGTGGAAGATGACGACCCATTGACCTAGAATCCTGTTTTGTTCTACTAAACAGGCCTAAACTGTTGCTGTTGTGGTTGACGTTGCTACTAATGTTGTGGTCCCTGATAATATGTCCGCTGCTGAGACTTCAGTCATCAAGATGTAGTGAAGGTGGATCTCCTCTGGAAGCCACAATATCCTAGCGTATGTCTGGATAGTGTTTGATGTTGTTGCGCACCAGATGACACCTACCTTGCTGGTCTTGTTGGAGTCCTGGTCTGACCCCAACTGATAAGCTCCTCCTCTGCTATGAGGGCCTTATAGATGCATCATGCAAAGTTTGAGGCATCAAAATCCTAACCTTTTCATGTATTCCACCATTAAGGCCGAACATGAACCTATTGACCTTAAGTTTCTCAGTGTTAATATGCAGAGTATACTGGAGCAGCTCCAAAAAATGGGCCTCGTACTCGGGCACCTTACAACCTCCCTATCATAATGCATTGAACACATTGAGTTGATGCTCAATGAATTCCTCTGATAGGCACCTCTCTCGAAACCGTTCCTCGAACAGTTCCCATGACATGTCTTCGATGACCATGTTTAGTTGCGGTAGGAGTATCTTCCACCATAGAAGAGCACTCTCCTTCAGTTGAAATAACGCCATGTGGACCTTCATGTTGGAGGTATAATTGTGAAGTGAAAAGCACATTTCCATATTATCCAACCATGTCTCGATGGCTGTGTCATCCGAGGCACCAAAGAACTCGAGAAATTTAACCAGGGATGATTTTAAGGATGGAAATTTATTTTAAAATGTAGAAACCTTGGTGAATCTTACTAATCCTTCATATGCCAACTATAAATGTTTGGCGATATTTTTTTAAAAATATTCAAATTTATAAGGAATTTATATAGTTTTTATAAAATTTTGGCGATTTTTAAGGTAAAATAATTTTATCCTATAGAATTTGGGCGAATCATTTTTAAAATAGAAAATCTCATTTTTGGAAAAACCATGGAAAATTAGCCCATGAGCGAAATTTAGACCCTAAAATCATCCTTGAATTTAACCTTCTGGAGTTCACAGTGAATGCTACCAGTACTGACTGGAGCACGCGGTGGACCCTCAGGGGGTGCCAATGCCCTGGTGTAACGCTCCCCAACCGTCATCACTGGCTGGGAAGACGCTATTGTGTGGAACAACATTCTCATACTTATTTATATATAACATGAATTTAAATCAAATGAAACACATTTAACTCAGAGTAAGCACAAGATTATTTCTAACATGAAAATTTAATGGGATTAATAATAATTCATGATTACAGCATGAATACATGAAAAATATAAGCAACACAGGCAAGCAAAACATAACATTAATCATAAGTTGATACTTATCTTTGAAACCATGGTAATTCCACCAACCACGTGCAAGCCTTCCATGAACCTCCCAGCCATAGACCACTTTGCTCATCAAGCTCAGCAGTGGGTCACCCCTAAGCTGGGACTAAGCTCCACCCAAGGCAAGGAATCCTAGGCTAGGGTGAGGTTACAGGGAAAACTGCACAAAATAACTGGAAGGATTCTTTCCAGGATTCCTTCTTACACCCACTACTCATGGACTCTCATTCCCCACATGCTTGCTTTTCCCAGGAGTATACACCTTCACAAGCATAGTCCATCGGTGCTTCACCTCCCTCTCTAGGTCTTAGCAATAGGTCAGATCAGGAAATCTCAGAGATCCGTAACTGGTGATGGACTCTCTCTGGGAGAAACCACTTCCTAGCAAACTCTCTCACTTGAGGAGATTTTCTCACAAGCCTAACAACCTACCTCTTCTGACAACAATCACCTCCCTCACCTCGAGAGAGATTACACACAGGCTCAACATGAACTTACATTGGGCAGCAAGCCACACACATTCCATCACTACGTGGCCACAACAGCCAACTGGGAAAAACAGACACAGGCTTCCCAAACAGGTGACAGACACATACTTCAACCCAACAAGGCTCAACAATTACGGCATAGTCTCACAATTATGGTTTTGGGATTTCACAAGGTGTACAGAGATCCCACACACAAGTTTGAGTTGTTCAGATAGAGGATGTACCGGCTTCCCCAAAAATCAACATAGGCCTTTCAGTTTTCAGGGATGCATGAGGATATTCTTGCAGAGGTCATATGGGATTCATGCTCAAATGGTCAACAATGGAATGGAGGAGGAACCCCCATCACGACTCAACTCAACAATTTTAACTGCATATGCTTGGGTTGAAACTTGTCACCCATGAAGCTGCATGCACTCCATCAGCATGCGTTCCCTTTTGCACATGTTCACCCTTCCAGGAAGTTAGGATAAAAACATATATTTCACATGAATTTTTGGAATAATATTAAAATATTATTCCCAAGGACTTAAGCCCCTAAGCTTAGCCCCTAGGCTCAGCCCCTAGCCTCTCTTTCCCACCTTCCAACCCCCACTCCCTTACCCACTCTGTGGAAGCTTAGTCCCCCATCACTCATTCATCGTGGTCAATCTGCATGTGGTGAAGTTTATATTTTTATTAATAATGTGCATAGATACATGTACAAAATCAGTCTTTTGGCCTTCAACACTTAGGCTCTCTAGCCTAATAATCACATAAGCCTGCCAACTTATATAAACTTGGATCACCAGCCTATAAAACATAATTAAAATTTTATAATGAAATATTTATACTTCATAAACATGATTTACAATAGGGCTCGACCTTGGGGACATTAAAATCCCCCTCCCCTTATTTATGCATTGTCCTTAGTGCAACTTTACACTACATCTGCAAGATTTTCAAAATTTTCAAAAAGATGCAGGTACTCTGCCCTCATGAAATCTTCATGCTCCCGTGTCGCGTCCTTAGGGCCATATCAGGTCCACTAGACCTTTACAAGCCTTATAAATTGATTCCAAAGATGTTTGTTTTTCCTATCCAATATGCACACAGGATGCACTTGCAGGACACCTTCTTGTTCCACCTGAATCACATTCCAATCGATAACATGATTAGCATCAGGTATATATTTCTTAAGCAATGAAACATGAAACACATTATGTACAGTCATGGATGCAGGTAATGCAAGCATATATGCGACTGGCCCAATCCTTTCCAGGATTTCAAATGGCCCACAAAATCTGGCTGTCAACTTGGTGCAACTTGCCAGCTTCAGGGAACTCCTGTTAGCTTTCACTTTCAGGAAAACATGATCACCCACTTTGAACTCTGTGTCAGTTCTGTTCTTATCAGCATAACTTTTCTTCCTGTCCTGGGCAGCTTTCAAATTATACTTAATTTTTATCATTTGGTCCTCCGTCTCCTTGAGCAACTCTGGCCCAACTACTACTCTATCAGCTAGATTATCCCATCTCTCTGGAGTATTTCATTTTCTTCCATAAAGTGCTTCAAATGGGTTCATCTTCAGTGATGCATGATACTCATTGTTGTAGGTGAATTCTACCAAGTGCAGGTAGTCTTCCCATCTTGATAGTTTGTCCATCACATACATTCTCAGTATGTCTTCTATTACTCTGTTCACCCTCTATGTCTATCCATCAGACTTAGGATGATAAGTTGTACTAAAGTTCAGATTCATTCTCAATCCTTTGATCAATCCTTTCTAGAAATTCGAGGTGAATTTCTGGTCTCTGCCGGACACAATCATTTTAGGAATTCCATGCAATCGTGCCACTTCCTTCATGGAAATAACAACAACATCTGCTTCCTTGTGACTAGTTTTCAGTGGGATAAAATGGGTAGCTTTTGTAAGCTTGTCCACCACCACCATGATCGAATCATGTAGCTTGGTTGTTCTAGGCAATCCTGTAATAAAATCCATTGTCACCACTTCCCACTTCCATTCAGGAATGGGAAAAGGTTGTAGCAACCCTACTGGGTTCCCATGCTCAGCTTTAACTTTATGGCACTCCATACAGCTAGCGATGTATTCAACAATCTCTCTCTTCATACCCAGCCAAAAGTAATGGCTCTTAACTGCTGCCACAGTCTTCTGATATCCAGGGTGTCCAACATAAGTCACGTTATGCATTTCTCTTAGAATCGCAAGTTTCAAATCTTGGACATTGGGTATATACACTCTGTTTTTGTACAGAAGTATTCCATCGGCTTCCAAGGTGTAATTTTCCTCTTTTTGTGGTTTCTCACTCTATTGTAGCTTTGCTACCAAGTCTCTGTACTGCAAATCTGCATTTGCAGCTTCCAAAATTCTATCCTGAATATCAGTCCTGTACATGATAATGGTTGAAGCATGTAAGTTGTGCACCTTTCTGTTGAGTGCATCGGCCACCTTGTTTTCCTTCCCTTTGATATGCTTGATATCAAAGTCGTATTCACATATAAATTCTAGCCACCTACTTTGTCTAGCATTTAAGTTTGGTTGATCAAACAAATATTTCAGACTGTTATGGTCTGTTCTAAGTTCCAATGTCCTTCCCATGAGGTAATGTCTCCATTTCCTCAGAGCGTGAAGGATTGTTGCCAATTCCATATTGTGAGTGGCATAATTCTTTTCGTGCTCTTTCAGCTTCCTGGAATCATAACAGATTACAAATCCATTCTGATTGAGAACTCCTCCCAACCCTTCTTTACACGCATATGTGCATACTACAAAATCCACATTTGGATCTTCAATCCTCCAGATTGGAGCTCTAGTTAACAGCTTCTTCAATCACTGGAAACTCTTCTCACACTCTTTAGTCCACTGAAACTTTTTCTCCTTCCTTTGCAAGGAAATGATAGGGTGAGCTATATTTGAGAACCCTGCAATAAACCTTTTGTAATAGCCTGCTAGACCCATAAAGGATCTAACTTCTGCGACATTCCTTGGTGCTGACCATTCTCTGATGGCCTCAACCTTCTCAGGATCCATGACGATCCCTTCTTCTAAAATAATGTGCCCCAAGTAATGGATCTGCCTTTGATAAAATGAGCATTTGCTCAACTAGGCATATAGCTGGTGTTCTCTCAACACTTGCAGCACCATCCTCAGGTGTTCTTCATGCTCTTCCTCTAACTTGGAATACACCAAAATGTCATTCAGGAAGACTATGACAAACTTGTCTAGATAGTCCCTGAATACACCATTCATCAAGAACATAAAAACAACAGGTGTGTTCGACAACCCAAATGGTACCACTGTGAACTCGTAATGACCATACCATGTTCTAAAGGCATTCTTGTTGATATCTTCATCCTTTATTCTTACCTGGTGATATCCTGATCTGAAATCTATCTTCGAAAATATTTTTCACCTTTCAACTGATCAAAAAGATCGTCGATCCTCGACAGAGGATACTTGTTCTTGACAGTTACTTTGTTCAATTGTCTGAAATCAATGCACAGCCTCAATGTTCCATCCTTCTTCTTTATGAATAGGACTGGGGCACACCAAGGTGACACACTTGGGTTAATGTACCCCTTCTTTAGAAGCTATTCAATCTGCAATTGCAACTCTTTCATCTCTAGCCTACTCATTCTATAAGGAGATTTCAACACTGGAGCTGCTCCAGGCATCAAATTCATAGAGAAATCAATATCTCTATTCAAAGGTAGTCTAGGTACCTCTTGAAATATGTCTTAAAACTCTGTTAGTACCACATGGTCTCCAATCTTTGAGACTTCATCTCTGGATTCTTCCTCCACACAGGTTGCAAACATTTGACATCCTTTTTTGTAGCACTTCTTCAGTTACATTGCTGAGATTTCTCCAACAGTAACAACTCTAGGAATTCCTTGGACTATTTTCCAATTCCCCTCCTCATCTAGGCATGTAAATTTCTTGATACAATAGTCTAGGAGGGCATGTTGCTAGTCCAACTAGTCCATCCCAATTAAATAGTCATAAGAGCCTAAAGGCAGACTATTCAATTCAACCTTTGTGCTTAATCCCTTCATGTCCATAGGAAAGTACTTAACCAACTCAGTGACTTTCCTCTTGGTTCCTGTAGCTAGCTGCACTAACCAAGACTTTTCATGTTTTCTTCTTATCAAATGAAAACTTTCTACCACTATAGGGTCTATAGAACTATTGCTAGCCCCTGAATCAACTAAAATAGTAAATGGTCGGTTGTTAATCATACCTTCCACTTCAATCATGTACGATTGAAATTCAGCTTGCTTGTTGTCCAGGGATACGTAGATCCTTGGCATTCTACTGCCCATGTCCTCCATTGTTTCATCTTGTTGAACATTATGGACAGCTCTTGCTTTGCCATTTTTATGGGGACAATCTATGTACTTGTGGTTCTCTTTATAGCCCCAACACTGAATGGGCGTCTATCTCAGCCTTTGTTCCCTCACTTCAGCCATTCTTGGCTCTCTAAACAATGGATGTCCTTGAGGACTATTTCTGAAAAAGGGAGGTTTGTTTCCCTTCTACCTCTGTTCTTTCTTAAACTTCTTCTGGTCATCCCAAGCCTTCCAAAAGGTAGGCTTTTCTCTTTGTTGTTCATATAAGAATTTCTCTCTTCTTATTATCTATTCTATAGTCTTGGGATCATCATATTGAATCTTGTCACCAATGGCAGGTGGCAGTCCACTCAGATACCTCTGAATCTTGACAGCCTCATCTTTGATGAATGGAACATACTTCAATAATTCCAAAAACCTTTGTTCGTATTCATCAATGGTCATGCTACCCAGCTTGAGTTCGAAGAACTCCTTCATCTTTCTATCATAGTATCTTTTAGTCACGTATTTACTTTTGAAATACCTCTTAAATTCCTTCCATGTGATATATTTCTCTCTAATGTGTTGCACATGCACAAGCTAATCCCACCACATGGATGCTTTTCCTTTTAGTTGATACATCGCAATTCTTCCTTCTGCATGAGATGAATAATTCTGCGGTTGAAAATATTTCCTCATGCCAAGAAACCATGTTTTGGCATCTTCCTCCTTCTTATGTTCTCCATCGAACATTGGAGGCTTGATCTTGTTCATCTCCCCTTTCAATTCATCCACTCCAGAACTTCGGTGTTTTATGATAGGAGATGGGCTTGAACTACTGTGTGATTCCCTACTAGAATTCTTTGGGGAGCGATGATGATGTCTGCTAACACTCCTTGATCTTCTTTTCCTTTCAGGGGTCCCGCGACTCCCTGTTTTGCTTGTGTAAGTCTCCTTCTCCAATTTCCTCTCTATTCTTTCCAAGCTCTTCAAAATCTTTAAGTTGAATTCACCCTACCAATCTGTGACCCTCATGAACTTTTGGCTATCAGTTCGGTGAGCTTGGGAATCTCTCTACAATCCTTAAATGATTTTCATTATATGCCCTTCTTTATCCAATTCTCTTTCGTGCCCATTGGGGTTCGATCTTTCGACTCCTAGGTTGACATCACTTCCTTCTCTTTCGTTCTCTGAATTGGAGGCAATCCACACCTCTTCCATTTCTATACTCGACGTTGATTCTTAGTTTTCCTGACACTCGTTGAACTCTACACACACAAAGTATAGTCAACCGAAGTTTGTCAGGCCTTAATCCCTTAATAAAACTACAACATTCATTAATCAATGCGAATAATAAAAACGTTTCAATTCCACTAATTTTTCTGAGCTCTGTTTGGCTCTTGTAAATTTAGGGACATCGGGACTTTGGGGTTTCGGTCCACAAGGCTCTCATACTCGCTTTCGAGACTTCTAGTTTTGGGGTCTCGGTCCACGAGGATCCAAAACTTAAATCCTCGACGGCTCTTTTGTTTTCAAAAATTTTTGGACTTCGAGACTTTGGGTTTTAGGTCTTCGGTACCTGGAAGTTCACGATGTAGTGACTCCCAACCTCTCGTCACTCCAATTCATGAATTCCAAAAATTCTATTTCCTTTCCCTCCGGGCCCACAACATAGCTTTCTCCCACAAAGGTAGTGATTTCGGGACTTCGACACTTCAGTTTTTGGGTCTTCAGTACCCGAGATTTCATGATACAGTGACTCCCAACCTCTTGTCATTCCAATCCTCGAATTCTGAAAATTCTATTTCCTTTCCCTCCGGGCCCACAACACAGTTGTTGCTCATCATAGTAGTGATTTCAGGATTTTGACACTTCGGTTTTCAGTTCTTTGATACCCGGGAGTTCTCACATTCACTTCCCTCTCCAACTCCCAACTCCTAATCTTCTGACCTCTCTTCCTCTGGGCCCACAACACGGCTATTACCTACCAAGGTAGTGACACATGGTTCCCTTAAGAAGGTCCACATCACTTCCGGTGATGTCATAGGGTCCCACCATGCTCACTTTTCTTTTCAACCCACTGGAATGTGGTACACACCCATGTGTCCACATCAATTCCAAGTGAAATCCACCATTAGACCTTTATATATGGCGAAAGGTGAAAGGTGGAGGTAATCGTGAGGAGATGATAGGGGGACCCACACAAAGTCACCCATTCCGGACCCCCCCACCTTATTAAAGGTAGAAAGGAAAAGGGGGTTCAGAATCCAATATTGTCCATAGATACGAGCACCCCAATATAAGCTGTCGAAACATGTGTGCTCAATTCCAGATCCCCCCCCCCCCCTTGTTAAAGGTAGAACAACGAAGGGGGTCTGGAATGGAACCCTAGCTGTAGATCTGAGCATGTAGATTATGGCCGCTCAGATTTGCCTGTCACTTAACAAAATACACATTTTGTGACCCAACTTAGGGTAAGTGGGTTCTTACCCCACTCCTTTGCATTTTGCCACCCAAAGGGGCCTATCTCTTAGGAAAACACCCCCTTTACCAGAATTGGTGATAACACTGACGAATTCAGGATTTCGTGTATCGCGATTTCCACACTCCTGTGCAACTCCAAAGGGTTTTAAACCTTGTGCATGTTCTCCAGATTTTGTGCATGTTCTCCAGATTTGATGGTCATGAGGGTTATCCTTTCCTTCTGAACATATCCTAAGGCTCCAACACTTCTGGTGTGGAGTTCTCTCTCTATGGCCATATACCATTCCGACTGTATTTTTATAATACCGCTACACCTCGTGATCTTTGTAACATAACGAGGTGACTCCCTGACACTCAGGAATATTCTAATGTCCGAAATTGGTCCTTCAGACACAATTTATTCTCAAAACCTTGGTCCAAAGACCACTTATCTATCCCATCTAGGCTCAGCGTTGAAACCATGGCTATGATACCATTCTGTAACGCTCCCCGACCGTCATCCATCCCACTGGTCGGGCAGACACTATTGTGCAGAACAACATTCTCATACTTATTTATATATAACATGAATTTAAATCAAATGAAACACATTTAACTCAGATTAAGCACAAGATTACTGCTAACATGTAGATTTAATGGGATTAACAGTAATTCATGATTACAGCGGAATACATGATAAATATAAGCAACATAGACAAGAAAAACATAACATTAAGAATAAGCTAATACTTATCTTTGAAACCGTGCTAATTCCACCAACCACATACAGGCCTTACACGAACCTCCTAGCCTTAGACCACACTACTCATCAAGCTCAGCAGTGGGTCACCCCTGAGCTGGGACTAAGCTCCACCCAAGGCAAGGAATCCTAGGCTAGGCTGAGGTTACAGGGAAAACTGCATAGAATAACTGGAAGGATTCTTCCTAGGATGAATTCTTACGCCCACTACTCATGGACTCTCATTCCCCACATGCCTATTTCTCCTGGGAGTATACACCTTCACAAGAATAGTCCATCGGTGCTTCACCTCCCTCTCTGGGTCTCAACAATAGGTTGGATCAGGAAGTCTCAGAGCTCTGTAGCTCGTACTGGACTCTCTCTGGGAGAAACCTCTTCCTAGCAAACTCTCTCACCTAGGAGAGTTGCTCACAAGCCTGATAGCCTACCTCTTTCAACAACAATCACCTCCCTCAGATGGAGATATATTACACATAGGATCAACATGAACTTACACTAGCCAGCAAGCCATGTGCAGTCTAGCACTGCGTGGCCACAACATCCAACTAGGAAAAATAGACATAGGCTTCCCAAACATGTGACAGACACATACTTCAACCCAACCATGCTCAACAATTATGGCATAGTCTCATAGTTATGGTTTCAGGATTGTGCAAGGTGTACAGAGATCCCACACACAAGCTTGAGTTCTTCATACAGAGGATGTACTGGCTTCCCCAGAAATCAACACAGGCCTTTCAGTTTTCAAGGATGCACAAGGGAATTCTTGCAAAGGTCAGACGAGATTCATGCTTAGATGGTCGATGGTGGAATGGAGGAGGAACCCCCATCACGACTCAAATTAGTCATTTTAACTACATGCACTTGGGTTGACACTTGTCACCCATGAAGTTGCATGCACTCCATCAACAGGCATTCCCTTTTGCACATGTTCCCCCTTCCAGGAAGTTAGGATAAAAACATATATTTCACATGACTTTTTGGAATAATATTAAAATATTATTCCCAAGGACTTAAGCCCCTAGGCTCAGCACTTAGCCTCTCTTTCCCACCTTCCAACCCCCACTTCCTTACCCACTTTGTGGAAGCTTAGCCCCCTATCACTCATTCATCGTGGTCGGTCTGCACACGACAACGTTTATATTTTTGTTAATAATGTGTATAGAGACATGTACAAAATCAAGCTCTTGGCCTTCAACACTTACACTCTCTAGCCTAATAATCACATAAGCCCACTAGCTTATATAAACTGGGCTCACGAGTCTATAAAACATAATTACAAATTTATAATGCAAGATTTATACTTCATAAACATGATTTACAATAGGGCTCGACCTTGGGGACATTACACCTGGCCTCATCTCTGTCCAAAAGGCTGATCAGTGCCTCAGACATTCGCTGAAAAGTCCTCATCATACCAACCACACCACCCACTGATATCTGCTCCTGCCTGATAACCTGTTTGTTTCCCTGAGGGTTAGACCTCTCAGGCGTGGGTGCTAATAGAGGTGTCACGCCTCCTCCCCTAGCACCCCATCGTTTGCCTCTGCGACATCCTCTAACCATGATTACCTGCACGAATACAATACAACTTAATTAGCAACATCATATCAAATCATATCAACGAAAGTGGTAGTGATCCCAGGTCACGGGTTGAACCCCGCTATGATACCATATGAAATAACCCCAGTGTTAAGGCCACGGGGGAAGCCAATTTTTTTTTTTTTTTTTAAGAATTAAGGGGAAAGAAGGCAACGATGAAAAAAGTTTGACCACACCACAGATGACGAACAGAAGCATGCAACCACAAAAACATGAAACTACGACACCACGCACAAACACAAGGGAAACTGGGAAAAATAGGCACAGAATAACCAGGAGTAATGACTAACTGCCCGACACAACAAGACATGCCTAGAAGATAAGGGGCAACTTCCCCCTTCCCGACATAATGACATTGATGAACAAGACTAGATCCTCGAGGTGCTTGAACCAACGCATGCGCCCAAGTCAACATACAATGCTCGACCATTCTCACAAGGTAGGTACCGACTCTAACCAAGATATCATTCACCGCTAACTCATAAGGCGCACCATGATCCCCTCATCAGGGACAATGTTGTACCTAGATGAGAGGTGCATCAACCACCCTGGCACAAAACAAAAAATGACAAAGAATCAGGAAAACTCTGACGTGATAGGAATCGAATACTGACTGGGAGACTATTCCTACCCACACACGAAAGGTCGATGAGACACAAAAGAATGAAGAAAAGGGGTGACACCAACCCACACGACATCGTCCCATGATCCCACCAATCACCTAGGCTAACCGGTCCATGATTACATTCTAGTTTAATATTAAAAATCATGTCAAGTGAGCAACCTAAATCATAGTTGGGTCATCAACGTACCATCAAATTAATCTTAAGTGCAATCGTAGTTGGAAAGACATATAAGACATTAACAATTATTATTATATAACATTTAATTAGCATAACTAGTCATACCACTAAATGATTAGAGGCTAGACATTAAAACCTAAAGGAATAAGAAAATATTTTGATTAAACATATATATCATTTAATCACTATAAATGACCATTCCACTAAATGATCACTACTTGAAATGAAAGATCAGATGTTAGGATTTAAAACTCAATAGAATAACACAGTGATTTAATTGAAGGATATGTAACACTCAATCACTACCACGATTACGGTATTGGATTGAAATTATAACACTTAATCCAATATATAACATATAAAATACAATCAAATATGATCAAATCATTTAATCAAAATACAATCATTACATAATCATTTAATCAGATGTAATACACAAACACGTTGCGTTAGAGCAGGTTGCTATAAATTTTAAGGATATAAAATTGCCTGTCATCAAATGCAATTAGTGACTACCATTCATTAATATTGCAGACACCATAAATACCCTTATTCCCACTTAACCGGGAATCCACAACACATGCAGAATAAAATATTTAGATTTCACTCCAAGAGCATTTGGCTGGAAGCGAATTCGACGCATTTAAAAGCATAGAAAAAAAAAAAAAACAATAGTCATCTAAAAAGGCAATTCTTAAAAGGCAACTTGTGGTCATTAACATTAAAACACAGTCGACTTTAATGGCATTTCCAGGTAATAAAATATGTGCAATAGTGAAGAATTAAAGTCTGTGTACAATGAAACTCAGTGTAATAAGTAATCAATATGTAAAAAGGTTGGGGCAACCTCTCAACATAGTTGACTTAAAGGAAACTCATGGTCATTTAACAGAAAGACATAGAGAGAAGTCCACCTGAAAATTTGTGGTAAACAACAGTGATACAGTCCCATTTAATTGGTAAAACTTTCATGGTAAACTACAACAAACAGTCACATTTATTTGGTAAAAAAATTGTGGGCAATCAATAGGAAGACACAAAGAGCAGTCCACCAACAAATTCATGGTAAACAACAATGATACAATCCCATTTAATTGGTAAGAAGAAAAAAATTGTGATAAACTACAGAAAACAATCAATTTTTAATTATCTAAAACCGTGGTCATTCCAGCAAGTAAATGTATGATTTAGATGAATAAATTCATAGGTGAATTCTATAGCCACTCAGTCAATGTTTTCAAGAAAAAGAAATCAAGGGCATTAACATCCACTCAACAAACAGTTGGGAGTAAAATCGTGGGCGTTAATAGCCACTCGGAAAACAGTTGGGAGAAAAATCATGGGCGTTCAAGTCCGGTAATAAAACCTATGTAATAAAATTGTGATGATATAGCCGTGGTAACCATGCAGAAGTAAAAATCTGTGACCGTCAATCATGAAAAAACTGAGTATTAAAATCGTGGAAATTAAATTCATGGTAACAACAAGAAGCATAGACAGTGATAAAAGTTTTGAAACGCCTGGGATACCCAACAACATAGACAGAGATAAAAATAGTCCCCTTTCATTGAAGGCATAAAAAAAATCACCGCCTAGAAAAAACACAGACAGGGATAATTTTTTTTTTCATGAATTAAAAGCATGGAGAAAATAAATCACAAGCCAAGAAAGGATTGCAAATAGGAATGACAGAAACCTTTTTTTTTTCATTTCCAAGATACAAATTTAAAAAACAAAGAGATTAAAAAATGGATCCATCAAGATTTAAAAACGGGGTAAAACGAGATAACAAAAAGCATGGAGAAAATAAATCACAGGCCACACAAGGATTGTAGACAGGAATGACATAAACCTTTTTTTTTTTTCATTTCGAAGATACAAATTTAAAAAAGAAGAGAATAAAAAATGGATCCATCAAGATTTAAAAATGGGGTAAAATGAGATAACAACGAGATATGAACATGTCGAGCCTAAAGAACAACTTCGCCAACAATCAAATTTGCAGGGTTGAATAAAAGCTTCAGGGCGCAAGGTGAACCTTCAGCCAAGGACAAACATCAGAGGTAGACATGATGCAGGAGCATCGTAGAAAGATAAAGAGACAGCTGGATGCGTAGATGTAACTTGATCACGTTTTATGAAAATGTATTTAATTTTGAAATCTGAAGCATTAATGTAATAGATAGGAAGAAAGTGCAGTTGCATTTATATCTGCAGATCTAAACTGATTTTGGAGTGTATGTTCTTATCCGTCGGATGTAATAGACATTTATGTTTGTTTAATGCAAGTAGGTAGATATGAATGTTAGATTAGACAGTTTAGAAGCATAGGAGGGAAAACAAATGATAGACACCCTCAACCCTTGTACCATATTATTATTATTCATAATTCATAAGCTATAGAGCTACAAAAGAGAATAGAGGAGAATAGAGAATTTTATGCATTTTAGTTGTTGATATTTACCATGTATAGGAGAATGGGAATTAATAGAAGAAGGCTTTTATTCCAAATCTATGTGTCTATTATGGTTGTTGGAACCACCTATAAAATGGTATGTTGCAGGCTTGTTTGTATTCTCTGTATGCATTTATTCCAATGCTATGTATGTTTGTAGGTTTTGGAACTCTATGTTGAATGTTTGAATTCTGGGTAAGGGAAGAATGAGTTTCAATTGTTTCTCTTTCTAAGAAATCCTACAAAGAGTGCAGTGGAGGGTCCGCAAGGACTGCGTTGACCAAAATCTGAGTTTTATCTCAGAACTCTTAGAAGAGATTTAGGTTGTGGTTTTACAGACACAAGAGTCGTGCAAGGTGTGCGCAGATCGAGTGAAGTCTTGGGTTTTACAAATCCAAGAGGAAGATTGAGAGGATATTGTTGCAAAGATTGCATAGGGTCGAAGACTCAAATAACCAGAGGTTGTTTGGAAGTTTTCCGCAAGGAGTGCATGTAGGAATCCTTTTGGAAGCTTGAGTTTACAAGCAAAAGATTGGGAGGGATTTAACCTTTGAAGTGATCAAAGGGAGACGAAGGTCAAAATCATCTCATAGAAGTCAAGTTCAGGAAGGAAAACACTGATTTGTTTGGACATAAGTCATCTAGAAGTGAATCGGACGGTCAAAATTCTCCGTGGAGAACTCGCAAAATCGTGAGGACCATAGGATCCAGAGAAGATGTAAGGTGGTTAGAAGTCAAATGAACCCACCACCCTAACATCTAGAATCAACATGAACCGTTGATCATGGTCGAGTTGAGCCATCAGTTCATTTTGTGAATTCAGGGTTCGCAAGTTTGGAGTGCAGGCCAAGACTTTGGTCACTCTAAATTCCCGAAGTGCGAGAGAAATTATCAAGTGTGGAATCGAATGGCGGAAACACTTCATGGAGAGGCATAAAAGACCCAAGAGCCATTGGATATTGCAAAGAAGTGAGGGGGTTAAGGCGAGTGCCTTTTCAATCACCCATAATCTCAGGAGAGATAGTGGTCGTTGGATACAATCCAACAAGAGTCGTTGGATCTCATGCAAATTCACATTTTGGGAATTCAAGGATTGGAGCGACAATTGATTTTGGGGACGAGAGTCGTGAACTCCCAGTTTGCAAAACCTCAAAAATATCTGGACCATCAGATTAGGGGAGGCTCACAGCCGTCGATCTCGTCAAAGGAGAAATTTTGGATTTGGGTAATCATAGAGGGAGAGGAACGACCATTAATTGTTATCTCAAGTTGCGAAACCCAAAATCCTTCGCAGGTTTAAACAAAGGGTTTAGTTAACCCTTGACGTGGCTGAAGAGAAGATCTTGCATGGATCTTGGCCTAAGGGCAGGAGGTCTACACCAAGACGGCTGACAAGTGCGTCCTTTGCTCATCATCCTTGCATAGCAAAACAGGGCATTGAGATCCATAGGTATATTAATGCCAAAGCGACGATCATAGATAAGGCTCTTGGCCGACTGCTCAGGTGAGGACTGATGAGCTAGGGACAAAAGGCAAAACAACCACAAGGGTCACAATCAATACACCACAGGGTGGTCAAGTCACGCAGGGAAACGAAGGCCATGGGATTCAATCAATCATCGATCTAGGATATAAAAATTCCAGTCATCAATCTAGACCATTAGTTTACTTACCCAAATAAACATGCAGATATAAATCCTAAATCCTACAACAATCTACCATACAAAAATGAAGAAAGCGTATCGTTGCCTGATCGCCCCTCTAAGTTGACGTCCCGTGCACTCCATGCAACTCCCTCTTGCTGACTGGCGAGACTTCACAGGTACCTCTTAGCCAATGCTAGGGGTACTCTTCTTCCCCCTTAGACCCCCGAGCCGTAAAGGGGCCACACACTAACCAGAGAATCAGCTAGCTCCCAGCTCGCCTCGTGAGGCTGAGCTACAACTCCTCACCGAGATGGGTATCCCAACTCCCACAAGCTAAGTCAGTCATGTAGATATTTTTGCAGTGTAACGTTACACAAATAGGAAAAGATCCGTCATCCATCTCCTCCCTTCATTATATAGAGTTTTATAGTCCCTTACTTTCCTAATATCTCATTTAATTAAAGTTTTTAAAAATTAATTCCTAAAAATTCCTCCCCATACAAGTGTCACCTATCCCCTTCATTCCTCCATAAATTAATTTCTTTAATTAATTAATTTCCCTTATTTCCCTCACCCACCTAGAGTCACTCATAGAATCGCTCCTAGGTGTCCCCAAATTCTCTTACAGGTTTTAATGACTTTCCCCATTATTAATTTGCTAGTTCAGTTCAAATTAGAAAGTTCTTAAACGATAGATACCTTAATAAGTTTGACTTCTTCTTTTCCCCCCGTGTTTCCCTTTTATTTTTATGTTTTCCTCTTTTCCTAGTTTCCTAATTATTCTATATTTCCCTCTTTCCCCTTTTCATATAGAACTCAATTTGGTAGGTGTAGAAATTAAATTTTAATTATCATAATATAATAAAATATTTATTTATTTATTTTTTATAAATATATGTATACTTATATCTATATATATATATATATATATATTCCTTTTCCCTTTTTTTTTTTTTTTAAGGATAGAGAAAATCCTGCCACTAGTAAATTAGAACTAGACCTTAATTTTCATGGGCGACATTTTATTAGAGAATTTGTTTTAAAAATTTCTTATCACATTATTAGTCCTAAGGCCATCTGGGTGCATTCATTTATTATTAATAATGCGACGTGCCCTTCAGGATGCACCACATGATCCAAGGGTACCACTCACCCCTTGACTAACTTGGTAGACATCAAAAACCCCTAGAGTCAATACTCCACTAGGTGAACTTGTGAGAGACTAAGGGCCTCGAAGGAATAAGGCCCCCACCTTATTGCGAGCGCTTTAGAATCATCGTGAGCGACTGTCGCAGTTTTCCCTCACGGCATCGTGGGTCCTCTTGAACTAGGTAAACATTAACTTACAGTTCAAGCCACGATGAGAGTGATAGTCGGTTGTGGTAGCGTTGTTGTCCATACCTCTCTCTCAACTTCTCTGGTAGTTGTGCATGACCCCTTTACTCCACATGTGAGTCTGGTCGACAATCTATCATCAGCCTACATCATCAATGAATCATGTTAGAATATATCCATATCATATCATCTAATTAGATACACTAATATCACCTATAAAACAATCAAACCCTAATGGTACACTCCCCGACTTGATCTAGAGTCCAAGGGGTTCCATCTATGCCTCTGCATCCTTGAGGTCCAAGATTTTGCACACTCAGTAAAACCAAGTCAATAGCACCTGTCTATGTCAATGTAGTAAAACAACAAGTCATCAACCCATAACGCCTCATAATCAAAATCAATGTTTTAATAACATAAAATCTGGATCACTTGCGAGCAAGTGTCCTCAAAGAATAATTTCACTCAGTGCGCAAGAGCGGGATGTTATAGACATGATGAGAAATATTGTCATGAATTTGACTTGATGAGAGAATGCACTTCGGATGTGTACATAATCCATGAGGAAAATTTTGCAAAAGAACAAGGAATTCCACAAAATAACACTCAAGGAGGATTTAACCAGGGTGGATGTGGAGGTTTCGATAGAGGTCGAGGACCGATAATTTGTTACAATTGCAATCATTCGGGACATTTAGCAAGGGATTTCCAAAATGCTTGCACAACATGTACATATTGAAGGGCCTTGAATAATGTGATAGAAGACTATCCTCAACTGATAGAAAAGTGGAAAGTGAGAGGGAATTAAAACCAACATCAGACACAACATCAGAATCAAAACCAAAACCTGCAAATGATAGTCGCTAAATAACACAATGATCAACCAAGAATAGCATTTTTTAAATGTGGTGGGATGAAAACCATACTAAATGAGAAAGATAAAGGAAAGGGAGTGGAACAATGGATAAGGAAAGTAATTGAACCCATGCCAACATTCAATTCATAGAAAGAAAGGAAAACTTATCAATAAGCGAGGAAAGAGATACCAGGACTAGCCTAGATAAATTCTACGATAAAGACACCACCAGTATACGACATGAGGTCAGATTACGATCACACTATTCCAAACAAGCCAATCGAGAAGGTAAACATCTTGACAGACTTCCTAAAACCTTGTTTAGAATTGATGCAGGATGAGATAATAATGAATACACTACGCAATATCATCGATCAGTGTATGCAAGACAAAGAAGTATCTATGACACATAAAGTTCTGAACCAAGACTTGGACAAGAGGAGGACAAATACTGAATTTAGATTAAGTGCGCATATAGGAGAATATGACAAGGATAATTTCATATGGGACTTATTATTAGACATCAATTTTCTTCCAAGACAGATGTGGGAGATGATCGGGAAACCAAAGCTAGTTTGGTTGATTTTCCAGTTGAGATTGGCTAACCAACATAAAATAATACCAATCGTAAGATTGGTAGAAGTACCTATGAACATAGATGGAGTGTGTAGTGTAGCTAATTTTGAAGTCATCGAGATTGTGGCTAATAGTGATTTGTACCTTACTTTGCTTGGCCTGGACTGGGCCTTCGACTATCAGGAAATTATCAATATGAAGAAAAGAGAAATGATTTTTAAAGGATGAGGCTGAAAGGTCGCTACACCATTAGAACCTATGGAGGAAAGAAGATATGTGGAGCTTGCAAGAAAGGAAATTGATAATTTATATAATATGAAAATGTGCATGGATGACTATGTCAATCCCACAATAGATGGTGCACTTAGTTTGATCTAAAATTTAAAATCTTTTAACCACTATTTGTATGCGAATTTTTAACTGTTTATCATCTTTGTGAATGCAAAATTAAATAACATTCATTAAGCACATGAGCACATAAACATGTAAGCAAACCATCTATGAACAAGAATTGGTAATGGAGTTCACCAGACTTCCTAGCTACCTCTCTGGGCCACTTTCCATATGGGAAGGCCAATAGATTAAGTATTTAAATGCTTACAAAGTGAATTTTGATTTCTGTCTATCATATATAGTAACAGACTTCAACAACAGTTGCAAGATGAAATTCTGAGGCTTTTGAGTATGAACATGGATACCTTTCTATGTATCTGGAAGATTCTGTGAGACTTTTCTGTCTGGATGCTTGAATGCAAAAACTGAAGCTAGATCTGGAATCCTTGTGAAAAATCGAGACTTTTAAGTATAAACTCGATATATTTCAAAAACTGGACTTCGAATGCCCTTCCTGGCACAATTCCCAAATCTACCCTGATTGTATAGTCCGTATGGCCTTGGGATGTGTGCAAATTCTGAACTACCTCAAACTACGTGCAAAAACCACCTCGGTCTGCATGCAAATTCACTTCGGTCACTATGCAACATCACCTCAATCTGCATGCCTATCTCTGCCTCAAAACTCCTTCTTCCTCCTCAGGATTCGTGCCCATGCTTCATGTAAATAATAATAAAAAATGGTTTTTGGGGAGCGTGAGCTATGGGCCACGCACCCTCCGAAATCTCCCAAATCTTGGCAACTTTTAAGGATTTCGTGCCATTACTTTCCATGTCCCATGGTGGTGGCGCAATGATAGCTTTAGTGGTTATGGGGGTGGAAGTCCCGGGGTTAAGTCCGCGGGCTTCTCCTCCATACACATATATTTGTTATAACATTTGATATATTGTATGGTTAAGTGTAACGACCTCCTCGTTACGACAACCATTCTAGTGACAGGTGCAAATTTTTTTTTTTTGTTTTAAAAATGTCTGTGTGCGTGTGTACAAGGAAGCAACGACAACCCATTTGACTCTACGTCGCCACCCGATGACAAATACGATGCAACCAGGATGAGCATAGGAAGATGATCACACGACAAGGTAAAACTGACTGCTAAAAATGACTGACCTCATATTGATAGGTAATTTCAATGAAAATGACACCTACATCATAAATTAAAATGAAATCTAAAATAATAAAAATTAAATGACAAAAGTTAAAAAGGGATTTATTGGATATGACAACTATCAATAAATTAAAGATAGCCATTGATTAAAGGGGACACATCAACTACTTCAGATTTATAGCTAACCTCATAATGGAACATAACAATATAACAAAGTGTCAATATATAATAATAATAACCCTATTAAAATGACTATGATAAAATACCTACATCATGTCATATATAAGATAACCTCGTATAAATAAGTAACCTCATATTCAAATAACAATAAGACGTCGTATTAAAGGTTTACAACACCACCTCAATTGGCCATGTGTATAAAAATGGCCATACATAAAGGGACATAATTAAGAAGGACTTTATAAAAATGACATAAATAATAATGTAAAAAAAAATGACAATAAAAATAACAAACTTAAGATGTCAATATAAATAAGGGCGTCTTATTACAATTAAAGGAAATAGTAATCGTTGTCCACCATGATAAACTAAAATAAACGGAATACCTTTTAAAATCGAATTGCAAGAATTTAAAGCATTAAAACCATAAACTATTGTATGCAGTCATGATTACTGCAGTCGTTCCACCTGTCGTTGACTTGGCGCCCAGTTACCAGCATTTTAAACGAAAGCCAAATCAATAGAGAAGGACAATACAGAAGGGTTAAGACAAATTAAAGATTCGCTTCACAGGAACAACCTCATATCAGATATCATACTTCTTGCAGGCTTCCAGCGAGTAATCATAATGACATTCATTCATACCGTAATTAAATGACAATAGAGTAATCGCTGCATAACGTTCATTTTAATTACCCTGTCATTAACATTCCACAACTAAAATTCGCCTTGGAATCCGACAATCCATAAATATCAGCATTATAATAACCAGAATTTAAACATGCATATGAACCATACTAATGCATGGAAATGTTCAACCATAATAATAAATGGTAAAGTGAAACCCAACATTAAAAGGATAATATAACCCTAACATCAACTGGCTATGACAGCTGTAATAGAATCATGATATTTAACACGCAGAGGTCCAAGGGTCGAATCCGCGCGGGTAACGACCCTTCCCAACTCGCCCAGAAAAAGAAACGAACCCCAAGCAGGGAATAGCAACAAAAAAAAAATGTCGGGATAAAATGAAAACGTAGAGGTGAACATCAAAGGAAAATACGAGAAGTTTCAGCGAGAAATCCAGCGGACCTCTAAATAAAAACCCGACTGCACACATGGACGCCCAATAAAAATGCAACAACACTATCGACCCACTGTATATAGAACGCCCAAGGAACAGTTTACTCATGGTATACAACAAATGCCCACTGTAAAAGTTGAAACGACCAATGTAACACGCAGAGCAAAAGTAAAACGCCCAACACGCCTACAGCATAGAAAACATCCGTAGGATGGAAAACGTCGAGTCATTCCTCCATGAGATCACAGTTATCAAGAACGTAGAGTACCTATGGAAATATCCAGGGAAAGCTCCACCTTAACACTTTCACCTTGTCAAAAAACAAATATCCTCCTCTCTGAATGAATCTTGGTATTTAAGCCAGAAAAAAGATGATCCATAAAAGGAGTGTAAATTCTGAGAGGGTATGCAGATAAATTTGTCGATGATATGTGTTGACACTTGGAACTAAAATGGGTTGCAGCAAATAAATCCTGAGAAAACCTCGAACTACTTTGGATTGGAAGCTACCCTCCCCCAACCCGAGAGGGATCTCTCGAACAATGTCACAATATGAATTTAAGTAAGCGTGAAATGGTGGGTAGATTTATGGGTAAATGATGGTCTTGGGTTTTTAAATTTTGGGGGTTAAACCAGGGAAATGGTCCATTGGGCATGGAGTCAAGAAAAAACCAAGGAAAGGAGATAATAGCAGTGATCATTTAACTTGCAGAAAGTGAGGCAAAGTAAGTCTATCTTTCAACGATTTGATAATCATGGTGTGGTAGTAGAAAAAGAAAAGGAAAGGTCGATGTAGTAGATAATATATGCAGAATTCTGGAAGTGTAGACTGGTCTTACACCCACTGATAGCTGGTGCAGAGGAAAGACAGTAAACAATTTCAGAAAACCAACATTCTTTAGCTATAGTAGTGGTCGTACTAAAGTATAACGAAGCACATCAGTTAGGAAGATAAAATGAAACAAAGATGTAGGAAAACAACTTGTACACAGTTGTGATGGAATAAGGAAGAAATAAACAATATGATAATGACAACAATTCAACTATGAGTAAGGAGCATATAAAATGAATTCCAAAAAGATTTAACACAGTTGAAATAGGGAAAAACATGCTAAAAGAAATCAATCATGATGAATCTCACAGTCACAAGTAAAAAAAATCATCTTTATTTCTCCAATCTTGGCTTACAAAATAACTCAGCATGCCAAGGAACACCTCTTTCCAAGAGGTTTCTTCCTCAGTGCGCCCCCCTCTCCTCTGTTACATACATCAGTCTTTTAAAAGAAAAATCTAAAACTCTCTGTGTTCCAGGAATCTGAAACGGTTCCTCTTCCTGGAATTCTGCGAATGCCATGTGCATCTGCCAGATGCCCTGTTGTTACCTGAACCATCGCTAATCATTTGACAAGTGGGATACTTTCAGCATATATGCTTGATTCATTAAATAGATTTGTGTTGCATCAGAGCTGGGTATGTGGGTGGCCCAACCATGGTTGTGATAGCTCTGAAATGCCCCGTTATTCAAGTCATAGTAGTTGACATCTCCAAGCCTCGAATTGATGCATGGAACAATGATCAGCTTCTGATCTATGAGCCTGGGCTTGATGAAGTTGTTTAGGCCTGCAGGGGAAAAAACCTTTTTTTCAGTACCGAAGTTGAGAAGCATGTTGTTGAAGCCGACCTTGTGTTCATTTCAATAAACACTCCCACGAAGACAAGAGGTCTCGGCCATGGAAAATATGCAGATCTGACCTATTGGGAAAGCGCGACTAGAATGATAGCTGATGTTTCTAAATCAGACAAAATTGTCGTTGAGAAATTCATAGTTCTTGTTAAAACAACAAAGGCAATCAAAAGTATTTTAACCCACAACAGCAAGGGAATCAATTATCAAATTATTTCTAACCCCGAGTTTCTTGCAGAGGGAACCACTATAAATAACCTGTTGAAACCTAACCGTGTTCTCATCGGAGGCCGAGAGACTCCAGAAGGAAAAAAAAAATGGTCTAGGCCCTTAAAGCCATTTATTCCAATTGGGTTCCACGGGATAACATTATTACAACCAATTTATGGTCTGCAGAGCTCTCTAAGCTGAAAGCAAATGCCTTTCTATCCCAAACGATTTCGTCTGTGAATGCCATGTCTGCTCTCTGTGAAGCAACTGGGGTCGATGTCTTTGAGGTCGCACAGGCTGTGGGAAAAGACTCAAGGATCGATCCATGTTTCTTGAATGCCAGTGTTAGTTTCGGTGGATACTGCTTCCAGAAGGACATTTTGAATTTGGTGTACATTTGTGAATGCAATGGACTTCAAGAGGTTTCCAATTACTGGAAACATGTAGTCAAGATCAATGACTATCAAAAATATAGATTCGTCAATCGCGTGGTTTCATCCATGTTTAACATGGTATCTGGAAAGAAGATTGCCATTCTCGGATTTTCCTTCAAGAAAGATACAGGGGACACCAGAGAAACCCCTGCCATTGATGTTTGTGAGGGGCTCCTTGGGGACAACACAATTCTCAGCATCTATGATCCTCAAGTCATAGAGGATCAGATTTAGAGAGATCTTTCAATGAACAAATTTGATTGGGACCATCCTGCTCATCTGCAACCCATGAGCCCTTCTGCGATCAGGCAAATGAGCATTGTGTGGTGTCTTAAGCGCATAGATTGTACAGCTTGATGATGCAAGGATGGACTTTCCCTATCCTTGAAATTTAATAAAGGTGTAAGAGCTTCAACAACATTATCCATAAGAGACCTGGCTTTAGGATCCTGGCTTAGGCAATGATGTGCTATCTGAGCATCCCTTTGAGGTTATTCTCGAACAAGCTGCATACTTTGGTGCCATGTACCCAATTGAACCAGGTATGTTGGAGGTACTAAATCCATTGCTCATGTCACCATTTCTCAAAATTCTTGAGAGCCCAAAATCAGAAATTACAAGTTTGAGGTTGAAGTCAAGCAAGATGTTAGAGGGCTTGAGATCACAGTGAAGAATAGCTTCCGAACCTTCTTTGTGGAGATATATAAATCCATTAGCCACGCCCACTGTGATACTCACGACACTTTCCCAATCGAGTGTTTTCTCTTGTATTTGCTTCACCAAAGTTCCATTCGGCATCATCTCCATAACCACTAAAGTCATTCCGAGGCTACTGCAATAACCCAACACTCGAACTAGGTTTTGGTGTCGCATCATGGCTAACACCCACAATTCAGTGATTGGATTACTGTGCAATGACTCAATGCTTGCATCATCTTTGAATCTCTTAATGACAACCTCTTTACCATCAGGAAGGCAGCCTCTATAGACTGTTGTTGTTTTCCTAGTGTTGTCTGTTGTAGTCCAAGTGAGAAAAATGTGTACTACAAATGTACCAACAGAAATATAGGCCAGAGGAGCCCCTATGTTCTGAGCCTGCAAAAAGCTCTGCATCAGAAAATTGATGGAAAATGCAAACAACTGAGGAATAAGGCCTCTTGAGAAAATAGCTCCAGCAGCAACGATGTCTTTACTCTTCCCTATGGCAACCAGTACAGGATCTGCAAATAAGTAGAGGACTGGAAGAAGTATTGCAGCTACAGTCATTATTATCATCGACCGTTGGCAAATGAATACAAGCATATTGTAATGTTTAGCACCGTAAGCTTGCCCACACATAGTCTACACGGCGCTTGCCATTCCCAGCGTAGTTCCATAGGCCAATCCTTGAATTCCCACGCTAGCTATGGATGCTCCTGTGAGTTCCAACTCCCCAAGGTGACCAGAAAACATTTGAGATATGGCACTGAGCATAAAATTGAAAATGCTAACAACTATTGAAGGGCCTGAAAGAATCCAAAGTTTCTTGGATTCTATGAGGGCCGCTTTTGCAATTCTTCCCCAGGGAATGTTTTCCTGAGATAACATGAATTCTAAGAGGGTCGACTGCTCCTCAGATTTTTGAAGAGCATTATTATCCTTGTGTTGAATCAATGGATCGACAAGATGATCAGCAGCATCGTGCTCCATTGCAAACTTTGAAATTACTAGAGAGTCGCAATAACCTCTGTATTCCTACAAAATAGAAATTATTTGCAGAGGCCACAAATCCAGTTCGTAAACAATTGAATCTCGTTGATACTATTTGTTACAACATAAGCTCCATCTAGGGATGGTACTTTCTTGTAAAGTGCCAAGAAGAGTAGACCAGGTGCCTTCATCCATTGGGTGACCTTATGCGAAAGCTGTAATTCTGAGTTCTCCTACCTGTGAAATCACCATCAGAAACTTTTAATGGAGTTGCGAGAGCATGTGCAACCAATATTTGCCTATGATCGACTACTCAACCAGGCCTTAGGACTATGAAAATGTCATTCTCCCAGGGATAGATATCAACTTCGAAAATCCTCGGCAACGGTGCCAAAATGTTGACACTCAGAACTGAAATGGGTTTCAGCAAATCACTCCCGAGGCAACCTCGAACCACTTTGGATTGGAAGCTACCCTCCCCCAACCTGAGAGGGATCTCTCGAACAATGTCACAATATGAATTTAAGTAAGTGTGAAATGGTGGGCAGATTTATGGGTAAATGATGGTCTTGGGTTTTTAAAGTTTGGGGGTTAAACCAAGGAAATGGTCTATTGGGCATGGAGTCAAGAAAAAACCGAGGAAAGGAGATAATAGCAGCGATCATTTAACTTGCAGAAAGTGAGGCAAAGTAAGTCTATCTTTCATCGATTTGATAATCATGGTGTGGTAGAAAAAAAATGAAAGGAAAGGCCAATGTAGCAGAGAATATATGCAGAATTCCAAAAGTGTAGACTGGTCTTACACCCACTGATAGCTGGTGCAGAGGAAAGACGGTAAACAATTTTAGAAAACCAACATTATTTAGCTATAGTAGTGGTCGTACTAATGTATAATGAAGCACATTAGTTAGGAAGATAAAATGAAACGAAGATGTAGGAAAACAACTTGTACACAGTCGTGACGAAATAAGGAATAAATAAACAATATGATAATGACAACAATTCAACTGTGATTAAGGAGAATATAAAATGAATTCCAAACAGATTTAACACAGCTGCAATAGGGAAAAACATGCTGAAAGAAATCAATCATGATGAATCTCACAGTCACAAGTAAAAAAAATCATCTTTATTTCTCCAATCCTCGCTTACACAATAACTCAGCATGCCAAGGAACACCTCTTTCCAAGAGGTTTCTTCCTCAGCGCACCCCCCTCTCCTCTGTTACATACATCAGTCTTTTAAAAGAAAATCTAAAACTCTTAGTGTTCGAGGAATCTGAAATGGTTCCTCTTCCTGGAATTCTGCGAATGCTAGGTGCATCTGCCAGATTCCCTACCATTATCTGAATCGTCGCTAATCATTTGACAAGTGGGATACTTTCAACATATATGCTTGATTCATTAAATAGAGCTGTGTTGCATTGGAGATGGGTATGTGGGTGGCCCAACCATGGTTGTGATAGTTCTGAAATGCCCCGCCATTCAAGTCATAGTAGTTGACATCTCCAAGCCTCGAATTGATGCATGGAACAACGATCAGCTTCCAATCTATGAACTTGGCCTTGATGAAGTTGTTCAAGCCTGCAGGGGAAAAGCCATTTTTTTCAAAACCGAAGTTGAGAATGATGTTGTTGAAGCCGACCTTGTGTTTGTTTCAGTAAACACTCCCACAAAGACAAGAGGCCTCGACCATGGAAAAGATGCAGATCTGACCTATTGGGAAAGTGTGGCTAGAATGATAGCCGATGTTTCTAAATCAGACAAAAATTGTCGTTGAGAAATCCACAGTTCCTGATAAAACAAAAGAGGCAATCGAAAGGATTTTAACCCACAATAGCAAGGGAATCAATTATCAAATTCTTTCTAACCCAGAGTTTCTTGCAGAGGGAACCGCTATAAACGACCTATTGAAACCTGACCATGTTCTCATCGGAGGTTGAGAGACTCCGGAAGAGAAAAAAAAAATGGTGGAGGCCCTTAAAGTTGTTTATGCCAATTGGGTTCCACGGGATAAAATTATTACAACTAATTTATGGTCTGCAGAGCTCTCCAAGTTGGTAGCAAATGCCTTTCTAGCCCAAAGGATTTCATCTGTGAATTCCATGTCTACTCTCTTTGAAGCAACTGGGGCTGATGTCTCCGAGGTCGCACATGTTGTGGGCAAAGACTCAAGGATCGGTCCACGTTTATTGAATGCTAGTGTTGGTTTCGGTGGATCCTGCTTCCAAAAGGACATTCTGAATTTGGTGTACATTTGTGAATGCAATGGACTTCAAGAGGTTTCCAATTACTGGAAACATGTAGTCAAGATCAATGACTATCAAAAATCTAGATTCGTCAATCGCATGGTTTCATCCATGTTTAGCATGGTATCTGGAAAGAAGATTGTCATTCTCAGATTTTCCTTCAAGAAAGACACATGGGACACCAGAGAAACCCCAACCATTGATGTTTGCGAGGGGCTCCTTGGGGACAACGCAATTCTCAGCATCTATGATCCTCAAGTCACAGAGGATCAAATTCAATGAGATATTTCCATGAACAAATTTGATTGGGACCATCCTGCTCATCTGCAACCCATGATCCCTTCTGCGATCAAGCAAGTGAGCATTGTGTGGTGTCTTAAGTGCATAGATTGTACAGCTTGATGATGCAAGGATGGACTTGCCCTATCCTTTAAATTTAATAAAGGTGTAAGAGCTTCAGCAACATCATCCATAAGAGGCCTAGCTTTAGGATCCCGACTTAGGCAATGATGTGCTATCTGAGCAGCGCTTTGAGGTTATTCTCAAACAAGCTGCATACTCTAGTGCCATGTACCCAATTGAACCACGTATGTTGGAGGTACTAAATCCATTGTTCATGTCCCCATTTCTCAAAATTCTTGAGATCCCCAAAATCAACAATTACAGGTTTGAGGTCGAAGTCAAGCAAGATGTTGGAGGGCTTGAGATCACAGTGAAGAATAGCTTCCGAACCTTCTTTGTGGAGATATAGCAATCCATTAGCCATGCACACTGTGATACTCATGACACTTTCCCAGTCGAGTGTTTTCTCTTCTATTTGCTTCGCCAAAGTTCCATTCGGCACCATCTCCATAACCACTAAAGTCATTCCGAGGCTATTGCAATAACCCAACACTCGAACTAGGTTTCGGTGTCGCATCATGGATAACACTCGCAATTCAGCGATTATATTACCGTGCAATGACTCAATGCTTGGATCGTCTTTGAATCTCTTAATGGCAACCTCTTTACCATCAGGAAGACAACCTCTATAGACTATTGTTGTTTTCCCAGTGTTTTCTACTGCAGCCCAAGTGAGAAAAATGTGTACTAGAAATGTACCAACAGAAATATAGGCCAGAGGAGCCCCTATGTTCTTAGCCTGCAAAAACCTCTGAATCGGACAATTGATGGCAAATGCAAACAATTGAGGAATAAGGCCTCTTGAGAAAATAGCTCCAGCAGTAGCGATGTCTTTGCTCTGCCCTATGGAAACCAGTACAGGATCTGAAAATAAGTAGAGGACTGCAAGAAGTATTGCAGATACAGTCATTATTATCATCGACCGTTGGCAAATGACTCCAAGCATATTGTATTGTTTAGCACCATAAGCTTGCCCACACACAGTCTGCACGGTGCTTACCATTCCCAGCATAATTCCATAGGCCAATCCTTGAATTCCCACACTAGCTATGGATGCTCCTGCGAGTTCCAACTCCCCAAGGTGACCAACAAAAATTTGAGATATGGCACTGAGCATAAAATTGAAAATGCTAACAATTATTGAAGGGCCCGAAAGAATCCAAAGTTTCTTGGATTCTATGAGGGCCTCTTTTGCAATTCTTCCCCAGGGAATGTTTTCCTGAGATAACATGAATTCTAAGAGGGTCGATTGCTCCTCAGATTTTTGAAGAGCATTATTATCCTTGTGTTGAATCAATGGATCGACAATATGATCAACGCCATCGTGCTCCATTGAAAACTTTGAAATTACTAGAGAGTCGTAGTAACCTCTGTATTCCCGCAGAATATAAAATAATTGCAGACACAAATCCTATTCGTAAACAATTGAAGCCCATTGATACTATCTGTTACAACATAGGCTCCATCTAGGGATGGTACTTTCTTGTAAAGTGCCAAGAACAATAGACCAGGTGCCTTCATCAATTGGGTGACCTTACACAAAAGCTGTAATTCTAAGTTCTCCTGCCAGTGAAATCACCATCAGAAACTTTTAATGGAGTCGCCAGAGCATGTGCAACCAATATTTGCCTATGACCGGCTGCTCAACCAGGCCTTAGGACTATGAAAATGTCATTCTCCTAGGGATAGATATCAACTTCGAAAATCCCCAGCAACGATGCCAAAATTTTGACACTTGGAACTGAAATGGGTTGCAGCAAATCAATCCCGAGGCAACCTCGGACCACTTCGGATTGGAAGCTACCCTCCCCGAACCCGAGAGGGATCTCTTGAACAATGTCACAATATGAATTTAAGTAAGCATGAAATGGTGGGCAGATTTATGGATAAATCATGGTCTTGGGTTTTTAAAGTTTTGGGGTTAAACTAGGGAAATGGTCCATTGGGCATGGAGTCAAGAAAAAACCAAGGAAAGGAGATAATAGCAGTGATCATTTAACTTGCGGAGAGTGAGGCAAAGTAAGTCTATCTTTCAGCGATTTGATAATCATGGTGTGGTAGCAGAAAAAGGAAAGGAAAGGCCGATGTAGCAGAGAATGTATGTAGAATTTCGGAAGTGTAGACTGGTCTTATACCCGCTGATAGCTGGTGCAGAGGAAAGATAGTAAACAATTTTAGAAAACCAACATTCTTTAGCTATAGTAGTGGTCGTACTAAAGTATAACGAAGCACATCAGTTAGGAAGATAAAATGAAACAAAGATGCAGGAAAACAACTTGTACAAAGTCATGACGGAATAAGGAATAAATAAACAATATGATAATGACAACAATTCAACTGTGAGTAAGGAGCATATAAAATGAATTCCAAACAAATTTAACACAGCTGAAATAGGGAAAAACATGCTAAAAGAAATTGACCGTGATGAATCTCACAGTCACAAGTAAAAAAAATCATCTTTATTTCTCCAATCTTGGCTTACAAAATAACTTAGCATGCTAAGGAACACGTCTTTCCAAGAAGTTTCTTCCTCAGCACGCCCCCCTCTCTTCTGTTACATACATCAGTCTTTTGAAAGAAAAATCTAAAACTCTCTGTGTTCTAGGAATATGAAACGGTTCCTCTTCCTGGAATTCTGTGAATGCCAGGTGCATCTGCCAAATGCCCTGCCATTTCATGAACTGTCGCTAATCATTTGACAAGTGGGATACTTTCAGCATATATGCTTGATTCATTAAATAGAACTGCGTTGCATCGGAGCTAGGTATGTGGGTGGCCCAACCATGGCTGTGATAGCTCTGAAATGCCCTGCCATTCAAGTCGTAGTAGTTGACATCTCCAAGCCTCGAATTGATGCATGGAATAGTGATCAGCTTCCGATCTATGAGCCTATCCTTGATGAATTTGTTCAGGCCTGCAGGGGAAAAAACCTTTTTTTCAGTACCAAAGTTGAGAAGCATTTTGCTGAGCCGACCTTGTGTTCGTTTCAGTAAACACTCCCATGAAGACAAGAGGCCTCGGCCATGGAAAAGTTCCATATCTGACCTATTGGGAAAGCACAGCCAGAATGATAGTCGATGTTTCTAAATCAGACAAAATTGTCATTGAGAAATCCACAGTTCCTGTTAAAACAACAGAGGCAATCGAAAGGATTTTAACCCACAACAACAAGGGAATCATTTATAAAATTCTTTCTAACCCCGAGTTTCTTATAGAGGGAACTGTTATAAATGACCTGTTGAAACCTGACCATGTTCTCATTGGAGGCCGAGAGACTTCGGAAGGGAGAAAAAAAATGGTGGAAGCCCTTAAAGCCGTTTATGCCAATTGGGTTCCATGGGATAGCATTATTACAACAAATTTATGGTCTGCAAAGCTCTCCAAGTTTGCAGAAAATTCCTTTCTAGCCCAAAGGATTTTGTCTGTGAATGCCATGTCTACTCTCTATGAAGCAACTTGGGCCGATGTCTCCGAGGTCACAAATGCTGTGGGCAAAGACTCAAGGATCGGTCCACGTTTCTTGAATGCCAGTGTTGGTTTCGGTGGATCCTACTTCCAGAAGGACATTCTAAATTTGGTGTGCATTTGTGAATGCAATGGACTTCAAGAGGTTTCCATATACTGGAAACATGTAGTCAAGATCAATGACTATCAAAAATATAGATTCGTCAATCGCGTGGTTTCATCCATGTTTAACACGGTATCTAGAAAGAAGATTGCCATTCTCAGATTTGCCTTCAAGAAAGATACAGGCGACACCAGAGAAACCCCTGCCATTGATGTTTGTGAGGGGCTCCTTGGGGACAATGCAATTCTCAGCATCTATGATCCTCAAGTCATAAAGGATCAGATTCAGAGAGATCTTTCAATGAACAAATTTTATTGGGACCATCCTGCTCATCTGCAACCCATGAGCCCTTCTGCGATCAAGCAAGTGAGTGTTGTGTGGTGTCTTAAGTGCATAGATTGTACAGCTTGATGATGCAAGGACGGACTTGCCCTGTCCTTCAAATTTAATAATGGTGTAAGAGCTTCAACAACATCATCCATAAGAGGCTTGGCTTTAGGATCCCGACTTAGGCAATGATGTGCTATCTGAGCAGCCCTTTGAGGTTATTCTCAAACAAGCTGCATACTCTAGTGCCATGTACCCAATTGAACCACATATGTTGGAGGTACTAAATCCATTGCTCATGTCACCATTTCTCAAAATTCTTGAGAGCCCAAAATCAGCAATTACAGGTTTGAGGTTGAAGTCAAGCAAGATGTTGGAGGGCTTGAGATCACAGTGAAGAATATCTTCCGAACCTTCTTTGTGGAGATATAGAAAGCCATTAGCCATGCCCACTGCGATACTCACAACACTTTCCCAGTCGAGTGTTTTCTCTTGTATTTGCTTCACCAAAGTTCCATTCGGCATCATCTCCATAACCACTGAAGTCATTCCGAGGCTATTGCAATAACCCAACACTCGAACTAGGTTTCGGTGTTGCGTCATGGATAACACCCGCAATTCAATGATTAGATTACCATGCAATGACTCAATGCTTGCATCGTCTTTGAATCTCTTAATGGAAACCTCTTTACCGTCAGGAAGGCAGCCTCTATAGACTGTTGTTGTTTTCCCAGTGTTGTCTACTGTAGCCCAAGTGAGCAAAATGTGTACTACAAATGTACCAACAAAAATATAGGCCAGAGGAGCCCCTATGTTCTGAGCCTGCAAAAACCTCTGCATCGGACAATTGATGGCAAATGCAAACAACTGTGGAATAAGGCCTCTTGAGACAATAGCTCCAGCAACAACGATGTCTTTGCTCTACCCTATGGAAACTAGTACAGGGTCTGCAAATAAGTAGAGGACTGCAAGAAGTATTGTAGCTACAGTCATTATTATCATCGACCATTGGCAAATGACTCCAAGCATATTGTACTATTTAGCACCGTAAGCTTTCCCACACACAGTCTACACGACACTTTCCATTCCCAGCATAATTCCATAGGCCAATCCTTGAATTCCCATGCTAGCTATGGATGCTCTTGCGAGTTCCAACTCCCCAAGGTGACCAAAAAACATTTGAGATATGGAACTGAGCATAAAATTGAAAATGCTAACAACTATTGAAGGGCCCGAAAGAATCCAAAGTTTCTTGGATTCTATGAGGGCCGCTTTTGCAATTCTTCCCCAGGGAATGTTTTCCCGAGATAACATGAATTCGAAGAGGGCCGACTGCTCCTCATATTTCTAAAGAGCATTATTATCCTTGTGTTGAATCAATGGATCGACAAGATGATCAGTGCCATCGTGCTCCATTGCAAACTTTGAAATTACTAGAGAGTCACAGTAACTTCTATATTCCCACAGAATATAAAATAATTGCAGAGGCCACAAATCCTATTCGTAAACAATTGAAGCCTGTTGATACTATCTGTTACAACATAGGCTCCACCTAGGGATGGTACTTTCTCGTAAAGTGCCAAGAACAGTAGACCAGGTGCCTTCATCAATTGGGTGACCTTACGCGAAAGCTGTAATTCTGAGTTCTCCTGCCAATGAAATCACCATCATAAACTTTTAATGGAGTCGCCAGAGCATGTGCAACCAATAGTTACCTATGACTGGCTGCTCAACCAGGCCTTAGGACTATGAAAAATTCGTTCTCCCAGGGATAGATATCAACTTCGAAAATCCCCAGCAACGGCACCAAAATGTTGACACTCAAAACTGAAATGGGTTGCAGCAAATCAATCCCGACGCAACCTCGAACCACTTTGGATTGGAAGCTACCCTCCCCCAACCCGAGAGGGATCTCTCAAACAATGTCACCATATGAATTTAAGTAAGCGTGAAATGGTGGGAAAATTTATGGGTAAATGATGGTCTTGGGTTTTTAAAGTTTGGGGGTTAAACTAGGGAAATGGTCCATTGGGCATAGAGTCAAGAAAAAACCAAGGAAAGGAGATAATAGCAGTGACCATTTAACTTGCGGAAAGTGAGGCAAAGTAAGTCTATCTTTCAGCGATTTGATAATCATGGTGTGGTAGCAGAAAAAGGAAAGGAAAGGCCGATGTAGCAGATAATATATGCATAATTCCATAAGTGTAGACTGGTCTTACACCCGCTGATAGCTGGTGCAGAGGAAAGACAGTAAACAATTTCAGAAAACCAACATTCTTTAGCTATAGTAGTGTTCTTACTAAAGTATAACGAAGCACATTAGTTAGGAAGATAAAATGAAACAAAGATGCAAGAAAACAACTTGTACACAGTCGTGATGGAATAAGGAAGAAATAAACAATATGATAATGACAACAATTCAACTGTGAGTAAGGAGCATATAAAATGAATTCCAAATAGATTTAACACAACTGAAATAGGGAAAAACATGCTGAAAGAAATTGACCGTGATGAATCTCACAATCACAAGTAAAAAAATTTATCTTTATTTCTCCAATATTGGCTTACAAAATAACTCAGCATGCCAAGGAACACCTCTTTCCAAGAGGTTTCTTCCTCAGCACGCCCCCCTCTCCTCTGTTACATACATTAGTCTTTTAAAAAAAAAATCTAAAATTCTCAGTGTTCGAGGAATCTGAAACGGTTCCTCTTCCTGGAATTCTGTGAATGCCAGGTGCGTCTGCCAGATGCCCTGCCGTTATCTAAACCGTCGCTAATCATTTGATAAGTGGGATACTTTCAGCATATATGCTTAATTCATTAAATAGAGTTGCGTTGCATCAGAGCTGGGTATGTGGGTGGCCCAACCATGGTTGTGATAGCTCTGAAATGCCCCGCCATTCAAGTCATAGTAGTTGACATCTCCAAGCCTTGAATTGATGCATGGAACAGCGATCAGCTTCCGATCTATGAGCCTGGCCTTGATGAAGTTGTTCAGGCCTGCAAGGTGTTAGCGATATTTCTTGTAATGGGTCTAGAATGCAAAAGAATGGGTTAAAAACCCTCTTGTCCTAAGTTTAGGGTGATTATGTTCCAGTGGTAAGTAACGAGCAAGTCCGAGCGGCAGTGATTCACGCACCCAGATCAACGACGCATATTGGATTCTGGACCCCCCTGCCTTTCTACCTTTAAGCGGGGGGGGGTCCAGAATCAGGGGTGCATCTCTCCAACGATCCAGATCAGCGCGCCTGGATCAATGGCGATAAAGGCAATTCCGAACCCCCCCTTCCTTTCTACCTTTAAGCGAAGGGGGGGGTCCAGAATCGCGAATGCGGTTTTCGAACGACTGAGATATTAGCGCCCGGATCAATGGCTCTCACACAATCCCATCATTATCAGCTGCTATGTGTTTAGCCTGCATGGGCCCCTCTCCCATCATGACATCTTCCAGACCACCTTTCTCCTACTGCCATGTGTCACCCATCCGCCTCCCCTCTTTGGTCCGCGTGGTCCTCCTTCCTTCTCATCATCTACTCATCGCTTGCCATGTGTCCCGCTCCTTTCCACGTTAGCCTCTCGCTAAAGAGTGAGTCCATTATCTCTCGTCTTCCTCTCCTCCCACCTGTTGTCTTCCGCCATGAGCCCACCTCAGTCTCCCTTCTCGCACCCCGCCACTTCTTTCACACCCTCATAGTCCGACGCCACCACTCCTGTCATGTGCCCCATCCTTCGCGCTGGCCTCCACGCCCATTCATCAAGATATTCAGTTATTCCAGGTGGTAGCACAAGGGGTCTTCCATATTCCAAAATGCTGAGTTGGCCAGGTCGTCCTCAATCCCCATGAAGCAGTTATTGAGACGGTTGGTGGTGGTTAGACATCGTCTCCACCATAATGGGGAGTCCGGCAATGAAATAAGGCATGTCGATTCGCCGATGAAACTGTCAGAAGATCGATCGCGTCTACCATAAGTTGCATGAACATTCAAAGATTGTAGCTGCAGAGTGTCAGAAGCCATGCAGATGCAAAGAATTTAATGCTACGTCTCGATTTTGTCGCTGTTGTTAGTTTGAGTATATGTAGGCATTTTCGCCATTTTTGTATCTATCGATGGTAGATCTAAGCTCCCTACTGTAAAGTTTCAGCAAACATTATGGTTTCATGGTTATGCCTCTTTGTTTGATATTTCTTGGTTTATAACAAATAGTTTTCTTTTTCCATCTATGTTCCATCTCATGCCAGGGAGTCCACAGCCGAAGGATTCGCGTGGATTGAACAATCTTGTTATGATAAAGGATTTGTTGTGACATTGTTGTGTTCTCTGGTCTCTGTGTTTGAATGTAAAAGGATTTTGCGTTTGGATGCTTTCTTCTCCAGTCTGTTACAAACCAGATGTTTGTGATAGACCTTCGCACTCTTCCTATGCAAGTCTTCCCCCTACTCACCCTTTATTACAACTCACTGTTTGAAGTTTATCAAGACCTCACTCGTTCATGCATGCCTGGCCTAGTTTCTGAGTTGTGACGATATTGTTCTGAGTTTTTTCTCCATTTGATCACCTCTTTAAAACAAATCGTGACATTAAACTGATGGGCATCGGGCTCTGCTCCTGCAAGCAATCCAGGAGTGACCTTCAGCTCCAACATTTCTGGCGTTGTTGTCGGGGATGAAGTTGAATATTTTCCCCAGTATTGAACGACAAAGATTAAGCTTATTTTGAAGGTGCATCAGATATCAGAACTTGAAGATTTCTACTGTGCACCTGGTGACTCCATTGTGATGACTCCACTGCGGTGAACTCGTTGTATTAGTTGTGGCTTCCAGTGGCAAACACATGCGGTCCCATCCATAACTGCCTCTGGATGCTACTGGAGAAAATACGGAGGTGATTCTCAGAAAAGGAAAATCTCCTCAAGGAGAAAGCTTCGCCTCTGAATCAGGTATTTCCCCACCTCCTTCAGTAAGAAATCCATTTTATTATTCTCAGCTTCCTAGTCGTCCTTCCTCTGAGGTTTCCCATTTTCTGAATTTCGGGAGTGTTCCTACTGAGTTTTCTCCTCCTGGTCTAGTATCAGAGGGAGAGATCCTTGTCACTCCCCCTTCCCTAGAAGTTCTGCCTCAGTACACACCTCAAGCCTCAGAAGGTTTCACTACTCCTCCTTTTATTACTGTTGTTGCACAAGGAGAAGCATCTACACATTCAGGTCCCTTAGACCTCTCTCTGTTTTTCTTGTCGTCCCCTTCGAGGACCTCTTTGCCTACATCTCCCATTCACACTCCTTATCCTCCAAGTTCTCCTCCACCGAATATCCCTATGGCTGGTGTTAATCCCCCTTCGAATAGAATGGATGCCATAGTCACTGCTAGATATGCTCCCTTAATCCTGCCTCATCCCATGAATCCTCTCCCTGCTGGAGACTACTTGAAGTACATGCCCAAGTTCACTAGGGAAGGAGACATAATTGCAGAAGAACACCTGGATGCTTTCTACAGTTATGCAGAAAATCTGAACATTGAAAATGAATATGTCTGGATGAGAGTCTTTGTTCAGAGCTTGGATGGTGAGGTAAGGAAGTGGTTCAGGGGACTGGCCCCTGGATCTATTGCTGGAATTGAAGCCCAGGATAATGTTTTCCTGAGACAATGGGGAGATAGGAAAGATTACATATATTACATGACAGAGTTTGGGTCTCTGAAGAATATGGAAGAAGAGTCTATCTCTGACTTCTCCAAAAGATTCAATAAAATGTATAACAATATTCCTGCAGAGATAAAACCCTCAGAGGCCTCTGCCCAAATTTCCTATGCTGGTGCATTTGACCCTGATTTCTGTCTTTTATTCAGAGAGAGAAGAGCTACATCCTTAAATCAAATGCAAGATGCAGCTATATAAGTGGAATCCAACATATTAGCAGCTGACAGACTGAGGAACAGGGCCGATGCAGACAGAAGAAAGGGAAAGTCAGAAGCTTCAACTTCCGGCCTATCACTGCCCCACCCTCAAGTAAATGAGCTGACCCAGGTGATGAAATTTCTGAAAGAAGAAATGGAGAGATTGAAGGTGGAAAGGAAACAAATGAACAAGGGCCCTCAGAACACCGAGAATAGAGCAGGTTTCAGAAGACCAAATAATTTCTCTCCTCCAACTACGCACAGAGAGAGGGAAAGAGACAGAGACGACTAGAGAATTCAGGCTCCCTTTTAGAAAAATTTTGTGGCTGATGAAGAAGAAGGAGAAACAGACGAGCCTGAGCCTAAAATACACTGTTTAGAAGTCACTCCTCCCTTATGTTGGGACCACATATTGTACCTTTTTGCTCATACTCTTTGCCATTGTTATACCCTTCATCACCTGTATTTAGACTCATATTATCACTTCATCTGATCACCCCAAGGTATACAACGTCCTTTCTCATCACTATATGTTTAATTTGTTTTGCATATCACTTTACATTACTTTTGAACCTAACCATTGATTAGAAGT
>ML777104.1:1225357-1280949 GCA_009831015.1 Picea engelmannii | reverse complement strand
GTTCTCTGATTACAAGACAGTTGTTCTTACCCATTGCAATGTTATTTTAAATGTAATCCAGGATTCTTAATTTGAACTATAAAGAATTGCAATAGGGAGATTTCTTTCCTGTGATACAATTCAGAGCTTCAGTTCATTTCAGCAAGTTAGATAGAATGATTTCTTTACTACAACACTAAGTGCTTTTGGAATTGAGCATATATAGTGCGCAGCTATCTTTGAAACAAAAGACTCCCCTGGGTTGATAATTTATGTTTCACTTGGTTGTTTGAAATTAATTAAGCAATTATAGTGACCAACACCTTCCCTCATCTAACCCAGACAACATACGAGGAGTCTCTCATGAACAATCAGCTAAATGAATTAAGAAAAGGAGACAAAGTTAGCGGTGGTCGAGGCAGGTACAACCTGAGATCTGACAAGAAGGTAGCAACACCTAATGTTCTGGAGTAGTCCACTAGAGCAGGCAAGCCTGCTGATGAGGCAGCAGACATTCACAGAGGTAACAAGGCCCAACCCCTCTCTGCCATTGTCCAAAATCATGTTCCTGAAATTAGAGAAATTCCAAAGATTACATCTTCTTTTAATTTCGAGCATGAGATTAAAAAGATCAGGATCCCTGTGCCCCTCACTGAGATAATTAAACATGGTGAATTCAAAAAGTATTTCTCTGACCTCTTGAAATATGAAGCCTCAGGCCCCTCTACAGACTTCATAAACCTTCAAGATGAAAAACCAGCAGTTATCCTAGGCCCCATGGTGGAAGACAGAGATGACTCATCCCCTCCCTTCTACACCTCCCTGAACGTACATGATAAGGTGCTACACTGATGGATTCAGGGGCCTCTCACAACCTCATGCCCAAAACCATCATGGAAGAATTAGGACTGGAAGTCACCCGAGCTTATCATGACCTCTATTCTTTCGACTCTAGAAGGGTGCAATGCTTGGGAGTTATCAAGGACCTGGTAGTCTCGTTGTTTCAGCCGCCCATGAAAAGTATGGTCATGGATATTGTGGTAGCTGATGTTCCCCCCAAGTTTGGTATGTTGTTGTCAAGATCTTGGATTAAGAGACTGGGAGGGACGTTACAGATGGATCTCACATATGCCACCATTCCAGTCTTTGGAGGGGAACATAGGCGACTATACAGAGAATCCCAGCTAGCCTACATTATCAGTGATGAAGAAAACCCCACTAATCACCCCATCTTTGCACTTGACACTGGCTTAGGGTCTAGCTTGTTACAGGTCACTGAGACTCCTGAGGCCCCTTTGCAAATCAGAAAGCATCCCATCCTTAATCAGGGAATTCCTTCTCCAACCACCTCTATTTGGAAAATGTTCTTTGATGGAGCTTCTTCCGGTATAGGTGCAGGTGCCGGAGTGGTATTCAGGTCCCCTTCTCAAGAGAACATATCTCTATCATACAGGCTGGAATTTGAAGTCACCAACAACGTGGCAGAGTATGAAGCCTTGGTTCTGGGATTAAGAGCTGCAAAAGAAATGGGAATCAGGGAGATGGTTGTGTTCAGGGATGTAGAATTAATTGTCCAGTAGGTAAAAAATGTCTATCAGGCCAAGCATCCTCGACTCAAGAATTATAGGAACGAGGTATGGGACCTAGTCGATAATTCCTTCTTGGATTTCAACATCTCTTTCATTCCAAGGGAAGAAAATGATCCAGCCGACTTTCTAGCCTTTTCAGCTAGTTTGTTCGAAGTTCCTGCGTTGCCCACTGTCAAATCTGATGTTGAGATAAGATACAGACCCTCTGTACCAGACAATGTCAGACATTGGAGGGTATTTGAAGATGACCTAGAGATCGAAAAGTTCCTTCAGTCCATTGATGACTTTTCTGTGTCGCATATAGATGAGGATCCTGATGTGGAAGGTAACCATCACCCTGAGGGGTTCCTGAATGAAATTGCTAACCACCAGATTATTCAACTACCGAGCAATCACATACCAAAAGGTCTGATCCCATTAGAAAGATTGTTTGATGGTAATGATGTAGCAGTAGGGGGGAGAGTTTCTGGTGATGATGCTGACACAGCTGAGTGAAACATAGGCACACCAGAGGAGCCTAAGTTTGTCAAACTGTCAAAAAGTTTGACCAAAGAGCAGAAGTCCGAATATACTGAGTTGTTGAGGGAGTTTGCTGATGTGTTTACATGGACCTACGAAGACCTCAAGACATATGACACATCAGTCATTGAGCACAAGATCCAACTGAAAGCAGAGGCTAGGCCATTCAAGCAGAAGATGAGATAGATAAATCCCATGCTGCTACCTGTCATGGAAAGAGAGGTGAAGAAGCTGTTGGATGCCCAAATCATTGTCCCTTTGAGGTACTCCGACTGGGTGGCCAATTTGGTCCCAGTGAGGAAGAAGAATGGAGAAATCAAACTTTGTGTCGATTTCAGGAACCTGAACAGGAGCTCAAGGAAAGACAATTATCCCCTGCCCAATATGGAACATATATTGTAGAAGGTCACCGGTGCATCCAAGATATCCATGATTGATGGATTTTCTGGTTACAATCAGATATCAGTCATGCCTGAAGACAGAGAAAAGACAACCGTCACCACTACTTGGGGAACATTCATGTATGCCAAAATGCCCTTTGGATTGATGAATGTAGGAGCCACATTTCAGCGAGCCATGGACATAGCCTTCATCGGGGAAAAGGATAAGTTTGTGGTGATTTACTTAGATGACATAACACTCTTCTCCAAGACTGATAAAGAGCATCGCTACCACTTGAAGAAGGTTTTCCAGAAGTTTCAGAGGTATGGCCTATCTTTAAACCCCAAGAAATCATTTTTTGCTATGCAAGAAGGGAAGCTGTTAGGCCATATAGTGTCAGCAGAGGGGGTAAGAATTGATCCTGACAGGGTAGAAGCAATTCAGGCTCTGTCACTTCCCAGATCCAGGAAAGAGGTTCAGGCATTTTTGGGAGGATTAATTTTCTGAGGAGATTTGTTTCAAATTTTGCTGAACTGGTAAAACACATCACAGCCATGCTCAGAAAGGGAAATGAAGTAAAATGGACTGCTGAACCTAGGGAGTCTTTTGTCCAAATAAAGAAGGCATTGACTGAGGCTCCTGTGCTAATCAGTCCTGATTATTCAAAAGATTTTATGATGTTTTCTTTTGCTTCTTGTGATACAGTAGCGACAGTTTTGTTGCAGAAAAATGATCAAGGACGAGAACAACCTGTTGCTTTCTTTAGCAAAGCACTGAGGGATGTAGAGCTCCGGTACAAGATCATGGAGAAGCAGGCTTATGCCTTGGTGAAACCTCTCAAAGCTTTCAGAGTCTATGTCTTGCATTCAAAGATCACTTCATATGTCCCTTCAACTTCTGTGAAGGACATCCTTATACAGCTTGACATAGACGGAAGAAGAGGTAAATGGATCTCCAAGATCCTAGAGTTTGATCTGGAGATTAAGCCCACCAAGATGATAAAGGGGCAAGGATTAGCCAAGTTGCTAGCTGAATCAAATTGCAGGGCCTTGGGAATCAATTTCATCAATAAGCAAGCAGAGTCATCCAACAGGAGTTCCCAAAGCACTATACCACTAGCAGCATGCACCTGGTACAAGGATATCTTGTACTTTCTGCAAGAATTAAAGCCTCCTGATGGATTGGGGAAAAGTAAAGCCAGAGCCTTAAAGCTCAAAGCGGTCAGGTATTGCCTCATTGACCAAACCTTATATTGGAAAGACCCCCTGGGGGTATTACTAAGATGTCTGGACCCACAACAGGCCCAGAAGGTTATGTTCAATTTCCATAGTGGTCTCTGTGGAGGTCATCATTTTTGGAAGACCACAGCTCACAAGATCCTCCGGGCGGGATACTACTGGCCCACCTTATTTCCTGATGTTTGCAGGGAAATTTGAGCTTGCATTAAATGCCAAAAATTCTCAGGCAAGCAACAACTCAAATCTCTGCCATTAAAGCCTGTGGTAGTTTCAACACCCTTTCAGCAGTGGGGATTGGATTTCATCGGAGAAATTCACCCTCCCTCAAGTGGCCAGCACCATTGGATTCTGACTGCAACCAACTACTTCACCAAATGGATAGAAGTTGTCCCCACCAGAAGAACTTCTCACAAAGTGATCATCAACTTCCTAGAATATATTATATCCATATTTGGTTGCCCCAGCAGAATCGTTGTTGATAATGCCTCTCCCTTTCGGTCTGAGCCTCTGGTCAAATTCTGTAATCAGTTCCAGATTGCACTGATTCACTCCACCCCCTACTATCCTCAAGGAAACGGACTGGCAGACTCCTCCAATAAAAGCATAATCAAGCTTATCAAGAAGCTGCTGGAGGAAAATAAAAGGGCCTAGGACTCAAAGCTCAAATTTGCACTTTGGGATGATCGGGTGACAACAAAGAAATCGTTGGGCATCTCGCCTTTCCAACTGGTTTATGGAATAGAGGCCATTTTCCCCACTCAACTCACCCTTCCTGTGGCAAATCTCCTCCAGGACTTTGAAGGAGAACCTAACCACGTGCTCAGAAGGATTCATGAGATGGTGGAAGTGCATCAGATCAGAGAGCAGGTCCTAGACAGAGCTTACAATCATCAGAAGAGGATCAAGCAGGCTTTTGATAGGAAAAGCAAAAAGAAGGAGTTTGAGTCGGGCGATCTGGTGCTCAAGTGGGATGCACCCAGGCAGGAAAAGGGAAAACACAGTAAATTTGATGCCCTTTGGTTCAGGCCTTTCAAGATCCTTGAAGTATTTTCAAAAAACACTTACAAGTTCTAGGATCTGGAAGGCAATGAAGTCTTTAGTGGCCCAGTCAATGGGAATTTCTTAAAAAAATGTTTTTTGTGAGCCACAGTCGGCTCTTTTTGTTTTGTTTTGTAAATATTGTTTCTGTTTTTGTTTTCCGAACTAATAAATGACTCCATAGCCCAAAAGCAAAGGCACTGAATCTGCAAAAGAGTTCTTAGAGCATCACAGGGACGACTCTATCCCCCATGGAGCCAAATGTTAGCGATATTTCTTGTAATGGGTCTAGAATGCAAAATAATGGGTTAAAAACCCACTTTTTCTAAGTTTCGGGCGATTATGTGCCAGTGGTAAGTAACGAGCAAGTCTGAGCGGCAGCGATTCGCACGCCCGGATCAACGACGCATATTGGATTATGGACCCCCCCTGCCTTTCTACCTTTAAGCGAGGGGGGTCCGAAATCAGGGGCGTATCTCTCCAACGGTCTAGATTAACGCACCTGGATCAACGACGATAAAGGAAATTCCGGACCCCCCCTGCCTTTCTACCCTTAAGCGAAGGGGGGGGGGGTCCGGAATCACGGATGCAGTTTTCAGACGACCGAGATCTTAGCACCCGGATCAACGGCGCTCGCGCAATCCCATCATTCTCAGCTGCTATGTGTTTAGCCTACGTGGGCCCCTCTCCCGTCATGACATCTTCCAGACCACCTTTCTCCTGCTGCCGTGTGTCACCCATCCGCCTCCCCTCTTTGGTCTGCATGGTCCTCCTTCCTTCTCATCATCTACTCATCGCTTGCCATGTGTCCCGCTCCTTTCCATGTCAGCCTCTCGCTAAAGAGAGAGTCCATTATCTCTCGTCTTCCTCTCCTCCTGCCTATTGTCTTCCTCCATGAGCCCACCTCAGTCTCCCTTCTCGCACCCCGCCACTTCTTTCACACCCTCATAGTCTGACGCCACCACTCCTGTCATGCGCCCCATCCTTCGCACTGGCCTCCACGCCCATTCATCGAGCTATTCAGTTATTCCAGGTGGCAGCGCGAGGGGTCTTCCATATTCCAAAATGATGAGTTGGCCAAGTCGTCCTCAATCCCCATGAAGCAGTTATTGAGGTCGTTGGTGGTGGTTAGACATCATCTCCGCCATAATGGGGAGTCCAGCAATGAATTAAAGGCACGTCGATTCGCCGATGAAACTGTCAGAAGATCGATCACGTCTGCCATAAGTTGCACGAACATTCAAAGATTGTGGCTATAGAGTGTCAGAAGCCATGCAGACGCAAAGTGTTTAATGCTACGTCTCGATTTTGTCGTTGTTGTTAGTTTGAGTATATGTAGGCATTTTTGCCATTTTTGTATCTATCGATGGTAGAGCTAAGCTCCCGACTGTAAAGTTTCAGCAAACATTCTGGTTTCCTGGTTATGCCTCTGTGTTTGAGATTTCTTGGTTTATAACAAACAATTTTCTTTTTCCATCTATGTTCCATCTCATGCCAGGGAGTCCACAGCCGAAGGATTCACGTGGATTGAACAATCTTGTTATGATAAAGGATTTGTTGTGACATTGTTGTGTTCTCTGGTCCTCTATGTTTGAATGTAAAAGGATTTTTCATTTGGATGCTTTCTTCTCTAGTCTGTTACAAACCGGATGTTTGTGATAGACCTTCACACTCTTCCTATGTAAGTCTTCCCCCTACTCACCCTTTATTACAACTCAATGTTTGAAGTTTATCAAGACCTCACTCGTTCATGCATGCCTGGCCTAGTTTCTGAGTTGTGACGATATTGTTCTGAGTTTTTTCTCCATTTGATCACCTCTTTAAAACAAATCGTGACATTAAACTGATGGGCATTGGGCTCTGCTCCTGCAAGCAATCCAGAAGTGACTTCCGGCTCCAACACAAGGGAAAAAAACTTTTTTTCAGTACCGAAGTTGAGAAGCATGTTGATGAAGCTGACCTTGTGTTCGTTTTAGTAAACACTCCCATGAAGACAAGAAGCCTCGTCCATGGAAAAGCTGTAGATCTGACCTATTGGGAAAGTGCGGCTAGAATGATAGCCGATGTTTCTAAATCAGACAAAATTGTTGTTGAGAAATCCAAAGTTCCTGTTAAAATAGAAGAGGCAATCGAAAGGATTTTAACCCACAATAGCAAGGGAATCAATTATAAAATTCTTTCTAACCCCGAGTTTCTTGCAGAGGGAACCACTATAAATGACCTGTTGAAACCTAACCATGTTCTCATTGGAGGCTGAGAGACTCCGGAAGGGAAAAAAAAATGGTGGAGGCCCTTAAAGCCGTTTATGCCAATTGGGTTCCACGGGATAACATTATTACAACCAATTTATGGTTTGCAGAGCTCTCCAAGTTGGTAGCAAGTGCCTTTCTTGCCCAAAGGATTTCGTCTGTGAATGCCATGTCTGCTCTCTATGAAGCAACTGGGGCTGATGTCTCCAAGGTCACACATGTTGTGGGCAAAGACTCAAGGATCGATCCACGTTTCTTGAATGCCAGTGTTGGTTTCGGTGGATCCTGCTTCTAGAAGGACATTCTAAATTTGGTGTACATTTGTGAATGCAATGGACTTCAAGAGGTTTCCAATTACTGGAAACATGTAGTCAAGATCAATGGCTATCAAAAATCTAGATTCGTCAATTGCGTGGTTTCATCCATGTTTAACACGGTATCTGGAAAGAAGATTTCCATTCTCGGATTTGCCTTCAAGAAAGATACAGGGGAAACCAGAGAAACCCCTGCCATTAATGTTTGCAAGGGGCTCCTTCGGGACAACACAATTCTCAACATCGATGATCCTCAAGTCACAGAGGATAAGATTGACAGAGATCTTTCCATGAACAAATTTGATTGGGACCATCCTGCTCATCTACAACCCATGAGCCCTTCTGCAATCAAGCAAGTGAGCGTTGTGTGGTGTCTTAAGCGCATAGATTGTACAACTTGATGATGCAAGGATGAACTTTCCCTATCCTTCAAATTTAATAAAGATGTAAGAGCTTCAAAAACATAATCCATAAGATGTCTGGCTTTAGGATCCCAACTTAGGCAATGATGTGCTATCTGAGCATCCCTTTGAGGTTATTCTTGAACAAGCTGCATACTATGGTGCCATGTACCCAATTGAACCACGTATGTTGGAGGTACTAAATCCATTTCTCATGTCACCATTTCTCAAAATTATTGATAGCCCAAAATCAGCAATTATAGGTTTGAGTTCGAAGTCAAGCAAGATGTTGGAGGGATTGAGATCACAGTGAAGAATAGATTATGAACCTTCTTTGTGGAGATATAGCAATCCATTAGCCACGCCCACTGTGATACTCACAACACTTTCCCATTTGAGTGTTTTCTCTTGTATTTTCTTCGCCAAAGTTCCATTCGACATCATCTCCATAACCACTGAAGTCATTCTGAGGCTATTGCAATAACCCAACACTCGAACTAGGTTTCGATGTCGCGTCATGGATAACACCCGCAATTCAGCGATTAGATTACCATGCAATGACTCAATGCTTGCATCATCTTTGAATATCTTAATGGAAACCTCTTTACCATCAGGAAGGCAGCCTCTATAGACTGTTTCTATTTTCCCAGTGTTGTCTACTGCAGCCCAAGTGAGCAAAATGTGTACTACAAATGTACCAACAAAAATATAGGCCAGAGGAGCCCTTATGTTCTGAGCCTGCAAAACCCTCTGCATCGGACAATTGATGGAAAATGCAAACAACTGAGGAATAAAGCCTCTTGAGAAAATAGCTCCAGCAACAGTGATGTCTTTGCTCTGCCCTATGGCAACTAGTACAGGATCTGCAAATAAGTAGAGGACTGCAAGAAGTATTGCAGCTACAGTCATTATTATCATCGACCGTTGGAAAATGACTCCAAGCATATTGTATTGTTTAGCACCGTAAGATTTCCCACACACAGTCTGCACGACGCTTGCCATTACCAGCATAATTCCATAGGCCAATCCTTGAATTCCCATGCTAGCTATGGATGCTCCTGCGAGTTCCAACTCCCCAAGGTGACCAACAAACATTTGAGATATGGCACTGAGCATAAAATTGAAAATGCTAACAACTATTGAAGGGCCCGAAAGAATCCAAAGTTTCTTGGATTCTATGAGGGCCGCTTTTGCAATTCTTCCCCAGGGAATGTTTTCCTGAGATAACATGAATTCTAAGAGGGCTGACTGCTCCTTAGATTTCTGAAGAGCATTATTGTCCTTGTGTTGAATCAATGGATCGGCAAGATGACCAACGCCATCATGCTCCATTGCAAACTTTGAAATTACTAGAGAGTTAGAGTAACCTCTATATTCTCATAGAATATAAAATATTTGCAGAGGACACAAATCCTGTTCGTAAACAATTGAAGCCCATTGATACTATCTCTTACAACAATATGGACGCTCGTTGACAGTGGAGCAAGGTATTTGATGTCGGGGTGACTCTTTTGGTGTTATGGACACTCGCTGGAAGTAGAGCAACACCATAATAAAGGAATTATAGTTAAATGGACTTATTCTAATGGATGCCCTACTTGGCTCTTGTCAATAAAGGACATGGATTACAATTAACAAGAAAATGTGTGGAAAAGATAAAACCCACATGCAGATATGGATTTTCTAACCTGGGAAATTGTGAACACATTGGAAAATAAGGTTTTGTTGAAAAGGAATAGAATAAATCTAGATACTATCTCAACCAGTTTTCACAGGCTAAGCACAAGGGGGGGAGCAAAGATTATGTTTTCTCCCAGAGAGTTTTCATTTGTTGAGCACTCAACACACCCTAAAACATTTTGTTAATTTTTTCTTTTGGGTACCACTTTGTCTTTTCTGAATAAATTCATTTGTATAGGGATGAATGGGTCTTTTATGTTGTTATGTTTTATCATCGATCACATTTGGTTTGGTTCAGAGTTGTTGAGCATATTAAATTTTTCTCTTTGTGAACCTGGCATTTAGAATAAGAGTACACAACCTAAAAAACATTGAGCCATGTGCCCATCATCAGCATTGGAGAAATTTGAAAGGAAAAATTCCCACGTAACAATGATAATCGTCAATCGTTGATCATAGATGTACCATCGACATCAGGAAAATGGGAGAAGGGGTGCGTTGATCGCTAATTATGGCCTGCGGAAAAATCTTTCTAAAAATTCTCGATGTACCATAGACAAAGGAAAAATCCAAAAGCTAAAATGTCAACATGGGAAAATACAATCATTGATCATCGATTATCAATATACCATTAGCATTGGCAAAGAGGGAGCAATGGAACTATAACATGTGCCAAAACGAAAATCATCGATGACAAAAAGAATTGCTCCTCATGCCCAAGGGGTCAAGTCAACCACCACATGTTTTTCTGTGTAAATAGTTTGTATTGCTCAAGTATCATCCATGTCATATTTTGATGTCCCTGATGTCATATCTATATTTACACATTATCATTGTGGGGAATTTTTGGGTCGACATCAGAAATTTTTCCTAGGGTCACCAATGAAACAATGCCAAATACAATATGTTGATGCTGATACATTCATTAACTATCGATTGATTGCTAAAACACTTAACTCCTAGTTTTAATTCGAACCTATACCTGCCGACGCTGACAACCCTGGTCGATCTGCGATCCTGCCTATACTCGATACCAATCCCACTAGTTTCTTGTAAATACGAAAAGGCTTAGTAATTCGATGGGACACCTCGAGCTGAGATGAGACAGAATTTTGTGATTTGATGGAAAAATGAAATTTTAGCACAACCTATACCATGATCTCACGTGCCGACCAACCATAAAACTTTGAATTCACTGATGAAATATGAAATAATATGCTCTTGCGCCGGTAGTCGGTGTTGCTTTTAATCTGAAGCATGGTGCAGATTCTGTGGTGGATTGTGCAGACCACATTTACACTCCTGAATTTAAGACTTGATGTGACAAGGTAAGTATTCTTTCTGTTTAAATATGCAAGGTTTATGCCCAAACATGGTATTATTTTCGCAAAACACTTATCTCCCAAAGAAGACAAAGAAGTGAGAGAAATCATCGAGGAGGTTACAGTCCACTCTCTAAATTTGATTACCAGTAAGACCAGGTTAATTTATCACAAGGAAGAGGTAATCAGTGTCTTTATCATTTCTACACTTATGATTGCATCAATAAAATTTGTCGAGGTCGCTAGCAACTCTCTATAAAAAAAATCTTTCTTGCAATAAAATTCCTCCCGAAAATCCAACGAGCAAGCACTTGCTAAGGATTCCCATAATGAAAGAATTGGAGGTCAGTGAAGGGTCTACACTAGGTGCTGCAAAGGATCTTGATTTTGTCTCAATGATAGAATCAATTATCTACACTTATACCAAAACATAGTTTACTCAACCTCCGACATTCGGTGACACAAAGGAAATCACTGGATATAAATAAATGCTCTCACTTTAGGAGAAGTTTTGATTGGGGAGACATCATCTCTAAATAGACGAGTCTCAACATCTTATAAGGCCAGACATAAAAGGATGGAGAAACACTAGTTTTTCACATAGCATCGTACCTATTGGACATGATCTGCACAAGACATGTTTTCGTACGTATGAATTTAAGATGCCATGTTGTTCAGTTACTTGTGCATGTTAATTTAAACATTTTGTGGGGAAATAGGTATCAAAGGTTCTATTCCATGATATGTGATGAGTTCATATCCTGAGTGCACTTCATTATATTTAGAAAAAAATTCCCAAGGCTTTCAACAGCTGCCAAAAAGATGATATCCAGGGTTGGCCATTGGTACCTTGAAGAAACAAGCACTTATATCATAGTGTTTAGATTTATTGGTGCACCACACCTACTCCTCGTTCATTTCCCAGACCATATCATTCTAAGAGAAATTTATTACCAGACCATTATGCAAGGCTATAATGCCTCTTTGGTAAAGGATAAGAAAAGAGATTTCATCCCCTATGGTTTACATATAGGATTTTATATGGTTAAAGAAATTGCACAAGAGAAACAAGAAGGAATAAGTCATCTTGAGTATCGATTTCCCACAGGTCATTTTCAAAACAATGATCCAAAGGGATTGGTACTCCAACACACATCATCGGTATCCTCATGTTGGCCATATTCTCATGACAATTTTGAATATTAAATCTTTACCGAGGGTTCCCAAGACTAGGAAGAAGTTCTCAATATAAGGTTTAACCCTAATATGACCAAATTCAAAGAAATGACTATGGATGAACAAGTTGATACAATAGAGTAGACAACTCAAGAATCCCTTAGGGTAAGGGAAGAAAACAAAGAAGCAGAAGTGACATAGACTCAAAGAAGGGGGATGGTGTTACTATAATAAGTTGAAAGAGATATGAAAAGATTAGGGGAAGATCGCCCACTTAACTTGTTGATAGGACCCTTGAGGATTACCCCGGATGATGAAAGTAATCATAAGGAAGATCCATATAGCTCAAAGATAATTCCACCAAAGGATATTGTTGATCAAGAGAACCCCAACCCCATGTCACAACAAACAAGATCGTCGGTGAGAGCATCAAGTGGAGTGGGTGTTCACATTGTTCTTTTAGATTTAATCACCATATATGATGACAATGAAGGTTCATAAGCTTCACGCATATCCTCGGTTTTAATCACACATGAGGAAGAACCAGGTGAAGTGTCTACTCCAGCTCCCAATGAGATTGTCCCAAAATCCTAGAAATGAGTCTTGGAAGCCAATATCACTACCGACCCTGTATATTTTAACCTACTTGGAACATATATGATGAGAGAAACTTATATGCATAGTGACAACTCTAAAAATGACATGGATATGGGAAAACAAGGAGGAGGAATGGAGTTGCCAGAAATCAGAATCCCTATAGCCAAAATCGCAATCAGTACTGAGTTTCTACCTACTTCCCCATCTAGGATGAAAATTCAGCAAACCATTGAGGTCTAACAGAAGGGCATGCCATCAGAGCACACCAGAAACTCCCCTAGCAGGGAATTGAGTAGGATAATCCATGAAAAAGAGAAAGTGTTTGCACTAGAAATTCCCATGGAACATCTGTATATAGCAGGAAGCCTAGGAAATACGTTTTCCTAGGGGGATCAATAGGTTCATGAACCTGTAGACAAAATCGTCAATATACATGCCATCACTTATGATAGGAAAAGGAACATTGTGATGAAAGGGATGGTTAAGAAAAGAAAACTTGCATTGGATAATATTTTTTTCATAACCACAGAACATATATTCTTTGACACATAGAATTCCAAGATGACTGAGTTAACTGGAGGAGGGATGGCTATAACCGATGTCATACTTGACAGGGAAAGAAAATATGGGGAGTAGGTAGATGCCATGATAAAAGAGTTGGATCACCTTCGACATTAGGATGAGTATTACCACTCCTGAAAAGTGAGTTCATGGAATTATATGCACAATTTAAAAGTGAAAGATACCTCTTCACCACCGGAATAGTCGATCTTCAAGAAGATAATCTTATGGGGTTAGAAACCTACAAGGATATGTAGCAGTGTTTTGAAAAGGTACATTAGGCCTTATAATGGATTGACAACATCAGTTAAGTACAGAAGGGTCATGATTCAGAAGAACTTGGCATTTGAGTGTCGATGTACAACATCATTGTTCAAATACATAAATTAGTTTAACACTGGGTGTATATGGTCCAAGAACCACGGAGGAAAATGCAAGAAATATGGGAGGAATGCAAGACAATTTGGGAGAAAATCAACCTAGAAATGAGGAACATTGACCTACTAGAGTTTGGTCCACCAGAGGATTTCACCGATTTGCATGACATTGTTAAACAACATGCATATCAAGATGAGGTGTATGAAGTGCAAATTTATCAGGTTTCAAGCATGATCTTGGGTCAAGTGAAGAAGTTCATGGAACGTCATATTAAATCTCTTTCATTCCTACAATGCTTAACTGTCAAGATAATCAAGTATAAGGAATGGGCCATAGATATGAACGAGGTCCTCTCCACCCCGATGGATCAACACAGGTTCCCATATGAAAATACATGTGGAGATCTCTTATTCAAATGGTCAGAGTATGAGAGGAAAAATCCACTTCAGTAAAAGAATAAGATGATCTAAAGAGAACAAAGAGATAAATTATTCTACGTGTTGTTTTTTCTTGACTTAACACAACTTTAGTAGTTATTTTTAATTTAGTTACTTTTTATAAATAAAGGCATCAACCTTGTATTAAGGGGTCGATGGTTTTAGAGAGAAAGAATATTTCTATAATATTGTAAGAGAATTATTTTTGTGCAAGTTATTTTAATTAAGAAGTTTTGTTTAGAACCAAAGACACTTCTTTCATATGAGGCGTAAATGTGAGTGGACCGAGGAGGATTATTTCTATCTTCGGACTCAACATTTGTTGCTTTATTGAGTAAGAGTTGTTGTATCTATTATTTAAGTTATCTTGTAATGCTACAACAGGTCTTTTATTCTAACTGATGAATATAAATCGATTGTGTTAACATGTGATTGATAGTAGAGCATTGAAAAATATTTTTTCTGCAATAACTTTTTATCATATATATATATATATATATATATATATATATATATATATATATATATATATATTCTTTCTATAATTATTATCTCAGATGATGTTGAATGTCTATAAGTCAAAATGGTATTATTGCTAGTTTGAAGTGGTTTATATCTTCCTCATCTACATGCTAAGGTATAAAGGTTATCCCAAAACCCAACTTTCTCTAATGTGTGTTAACTTCCCTTTTCCATCTAATTTAAGATCCATATTTATTTTTTATAAATGTTAGAAAAGAACCAAAAAGAGAAATCCATAGCCTAAGGAAACATTTTACAAAAACACATATCTATCAGTCACAATTAAAGCCCATCAATAATTCCACCCAAATCAAAAAGCTGGAGACCCTTACCTCTCATCAAACACTTATGAGTCTAATTGGGCCTCTTAAGTGGGTTTGGTTCATGTTGTTGAGTTAACAAGATCTTAGACCCCTCAAATGGTAGTATTGTTCTTTAATGGAATCCCTAAAGGAATCCCATGTGGGGTTGACCACAAATATTTCATATTCCTCTATGGCCATTTTCTCAGAGTAAGTATCCCACCAATCCTTAACATGGGGGATAACTTTGAGGAGTGAAAAAGTAATATTTTCCCCGTTGAAAAAATTGTGGACCAAAAAATACCCTTCGAGCAGATTCAACCATTTATCTACAACATCTGTATCTATATGTCCTTCAAATAATGGAATATCAAAATTTACTTGTATCTTGAAGGGGGTTGCATTGCTTCTTGATAAATATGCGTCTCATGTGGGCAGTTGTCGAAGGATATATGGAAAGTTTTCCATCATTTATGTAATATCCCCTGGCAGTGCCCCAGTTATATTATGAATTATAATCACATTTATGAATTGTAATCATGTTTTGTAGGCTGGTGAGTCGAGTATTGATAAGTTGGTGGCCTTATGTGTTTATTAGGCTGGAGAGCCTAAGTGTTATGGCCAAGAACTTGTTTTTGTATATGTAATTATGAACAAAATTAATAAAAATATAAACATCGTTGCACGCAGACTAACCACAAAGAAAGAGTGATGGGGGACAAAGCTTCCACAGAGTGGGTAAGGAAAAAGGGACTAAAAGGTTGGGAGAGGGGTTAAGCTTAGGGGATTAAGTCCTTGGGAATAATAATTTATTATTATTCCAAAATCTATGTGAAATGTATGTTTTTATCCTAAGTTCTTGGAAGGGTGAACGTGTGAAAAAGGGAACGCATGTGGATGGAGCGCATGCGTCTTCATGGGTGACATGTGTCAGCCTAGGCACATGAAATTTAACCCAAGAGTTGAGTTGTGATGGGGGCTCATCCTCCATTATGTCATGGGTTGTCTGAAACCGGGAATCTCATCTAATATTTGTATTCCTCATGCAACTCTGAGATGTGAATTCGATGATGTTTTCTTTAGAAGCCAATTCACCCTCTGTCTGAACTGTTCATTCTATGTTCGACCTCTATGTGGATTGCCTATCACACATCCTAAAAACCGATGTTACCTAAACCATGTTGTGTCTTATTGGCATGTTTTCATTTTCTGGACGTCCACACCTAATTTTCCTGTTGTTGCGGTCACCCGTGAGTTAACCAAAATATGTTGTTGTTGTTGATTCTTGAACTTACGGGAATTGAGTTGAAAACTGGTTGAAGAATGGGGTTGTCAGGTCTGTGGTAGAAGAGGCAGGTTTTTAGGCCTATGATCATCTCTCTCTCTAGGTGACAAAGTCTTATGGGAAGTGGTTTTATCCCAGAGAGAGTCCAACACCAGCTATGGAGCTCTGATAATTCTTGATCCGGCTTGTTGCTGAGAACTAGAGAGGTAGGTGAAGCACTAATGGAATTTTCTTGTGAAGGTGTATACTCCCGGGTGGAACATTCAAGTGGGGAATGGGAGTCCATTATTAGTGGGCGTAATAATTATTCTGGAGAGAATCCTTTTGGTTTCTCTATGCATTTTTCCTTTAACCTCGACCTAGTCTAGGATTCCCTTTCCCTGAGTGGAGCTTGGTCCCAGGTCAGGGGTGATCCACTATTGAGCGTGATGAGCAGCGTGGTATAAGGCTAGGAGGTTCATGGAAGGTATGCATGTAGTTGGTGGAGTTACTACGGTTTCAAAGATAAGTATCATTATGTGTTTAATTTCAATTAAAATGCATGCATGTGATGCTTGCAATATTATCATGTATTCTGTTGAAATCATAAGTTACTATTAATTCCATTATTTCTATATGTTAGTAGTAATCCTATGATTACTATGTATTTTTTAGTTAAATGTGTTAATTTGATTTAATGCTTGTTATGTATATAAGTATGAGAATGTTTTCACGCAGTAGCATTGCTCGGAAGTGGGAGTGATGGTCGGGGACATTACAATATGGTATCAGAGGATGGTTACAACATTAAGCTTGGGTGGGCCATGTTATTGGAAGTCAAATAAATCTTTTTGAAAGGAGTTGTTGTTGAAATGGACAAAAACTCAAGTTCTAACCCAAGGATTCAATGTTGAGCATGAATGGGTTGGATAAGTGGTCTTTGGACTCAAAGTTTAGAGTGGAAATGGTGTCCGGATGGAACCAATTTCAAACCTTAGAATGTTTATGAGTTCGAAGGGGTTACTTGGATGTGTTAAGAATATTAGGAGGAGTAATGGTGTCATAAAACCACGACAGAAAGTGGTATTGGCCTGCAAAGTAATGTGGGTTGTGGGATCTGATCGGAAAGAAGGGAAGCCTTTTACGACCATCAGATCTAGAAAAGGTGCAGGAAGGATATTCTGGAAGCCTTTCGGAGTTCCAAAATTGGGAGAAGCAAGGTGCACTGAGGTGCAAACTTTCAAAATCTGAAGATCCAAGGTTTCGGAAGAGATCTATGTTGTAGATCTCAGAAGAAGCCTGACCATTAGATCTTGTGACAGATCATAATTTTGGAGTTCAGCTATCAGGAGAAGTGGGATGTGTTGATGCACAAACTCCTGAAGCCTAAAATTACGAAGTCCCAAAAAGATGAAGTAGTGGGTCATGCTGACACCACTTGGATGGACGTGGACACATGGGATGTGTGCCACATGCCAGTGGGCCCCGAAGGAAAAGTAGATGTAGTTTGGTTGGATGGCATCACCTAAGGTAACATGGACCTTCTTAAGTACACCATGTGTCACCATTGTGGTTGTTGTAGGAAAATCTCCCTGCGGACAGGTAGATCACCTCTAGAGCTTGACCTTAACCCTAGATAGAAAAATGCTTGTCATGGACACTGACTTCCTTTCAAATCTATCTAAACTAACACATGAGAAGGAAGGATGACAGAAGTACCTTTTTATCGACGTTTGTCCCTACACGCTCCGAGTTGCGCTCCAATCCTTTGCTCCTCACTGAGTTCTGCGGACAAAGCAAGATACAACCGCTTCCTACTCTATTGATGTTATCTTGAAAACAGATCTATCAACTGGTGATAAGTTCATGTGACATTAGACACAAACTAGAAATAAATAGGAAAAGCGTGTCATATTGATGAGAATAACGACAACAGTACTTACAATCGTAGATGCTAATGCGACAACTTCATCAAGTCCCCTTCGTCTAACCCTTGCCTGAAAGTTCCACAATCTGGATAACAAAAACTTCACTGATCACTCTCCTTTGGCTGACTGTAAGTTTCCTCCAAGATCATAAGTTTCATAACTTCAATTCTTCCCCTAATCAGCTCCAGCACCACTTATGAGATCACAAGTTTGGTGTAATTCTCCATTTTGCAGTCTTCTTTCACCATTAGAAAGATTTCTTATATAGCCTTGGAGAGGCTTTAACCAATTGGGATATCCTTGGGGAAGTTGAGGATTTGCCTCCTTCAGTTGAGGATCTGCCCTAAGATCATGGCTGGACTAGGGATTCGAATCCAACTGCCTTCCAAGAATGAAAAGATGCTTCCCCCATTCATCTCAACAGCTTAACAACTGTCAAGAATAGGTAGCGCTCCCTCAAAAGGGCCATCAGAGCATTGTAGCGCTCCCTAGTAAGCTTTAAGGGGCGCCAGCGCTCTCAAAATCTATAGCGCTCCCTCAAAAGGGCCAGGGGAACGTTATAATGCTCCCTGACAGTGTAAGGGGGAGCGCCGGCACTCCGAGACAGTGTAAGGGGGAGAGATCCTCTCCAAAAACTTAGTTTTTGAGGTTCTTTCAGATGGAAAAAGGTTTGCAAGACTGTTGACTCATTTCTCCTCTTCCAAATCAGATGTTTGAGGTGTTTCAAGTGTCTTTCTCATGTCGTTATAGGCACGACATAGGGATCATGGCAATATGATTTCTTTGACACCTGCGACACTTGTGAGCAACATGTGACACTTGCGACCTTGTGAGAAAAATGTGACACTTACAACCTTTGTAACGACGACACTTGCGACACTATCAAAGTGAGTAATTTTGATGTGTAACAGATTGCCCCCCAAAGTATGAAGTTAGAAGATAGGAATTGATAACTGAAATACTTTGTAGACATTCAAGCAAGGGTATAGACTCGGAGAACCTGACGGAAGCTACACACAAACATCCAACAAATATCATGACATATTTCAAAACCCAAGGTAGGCATACCTATGCTTGGGTGATCAAGACTTGCAAGATATGGCCGCCATAAAATACACTGCGGATCCATAATTGTATTGACAAAAAGGTATAGCCACTGAAAATATACTGTGGATCTATACTCTAATGACATGAACTGATCGTAGCCACGAAGAATACACAGTGGATCTACGAGATGACAAGACATAGCCACGACCAATACAAAGTGGATCTATGTAATAGTGTATGTGTCATTGTTCAATAGAACTCCTTCGCAACCTGGGCAAAGCGTATATCAAAGTGATTGCTCAACCTAGGGTCTTCTTACCAATCCCAATATGGTACGGATCTGACCATGTGAATAGATGTCCTGATGTCGAACATGGCAAAAACCACTTGATTACCGATTAATGGTGTGAACTGTTAACAAGTGTGAGGGAGATCACCATTAATGTCAATGATTCCCAAGGTACCCTAGTACATTCCAGCGAATGTGAATAGATGAGCTGAAGTCGAACATCTGTGGAATCACTCGACCAGAGGTCAATGAAGTAAACCTAATGTCGAATGTGAGGAGGCCTGCCATTGAGGCATGCAGGTTCCAAAGTACTAACTGGTTTCTAAGTCTAATTCCCGGATAATGTGTTGGAGTCGACAGGAATAGACTCGTCGAGGGAGGGCCTTGATGCATCCCCCATCAACGACATGAAACGAACATGGAGATGTAATTGGCAGATCAAATGGACTGACATAGGTTTTGAGGCAAGATACTTGGGATGGCTAATTCTAGAGGCGGATACTTCCCTTGAACATTGAGGCACAATAGAAAAACATGACATGGACCAAGACTATACAATGGATACTGTGACTTGCATCGGGTGACCCAAAGGAGTGAAAGGAACTCAAAGGATTGGCTCAATGCAGAGGTTCAACGGATTATGATATGTGCAGATGAAAAAGTGTCATGTTCAAGGGCAACTCTAAGAATTGTTGGACAATGTTCTCAAGAGACTGCTTGGCTTGCTCCTTTCAATTTTTTCCCCCATCCAGATAGACGAGTACCTCTTTTTGATTTAATGAGCTCGAGGAGGATAACACATGCTTGATATAACTCACCTTCGGTAAGTTCCTCTTCCTTTGTTTAACGAACCGGAAGAAGTAAGGGTTCAGTCCCATATGGGTCTGTCGATGTGTGCTTTAACGAGTCCAAAGACAGAAAACTCGAAGGTTTTTTGGGATTATAGAGTTTGGAAAAACACTTAAAAGAGAACTCTCTCAGTTCCTTTTTCGTACAGTAGTCCAACGAGACCAAAAAAGGGTTAAAATATCGCTCGAAAGATGCTCTTTCTGACCTTTTAACGAGTGTGAAAGGAAGCAAGATCACTCAACAATCTTTTCATATTTAGAGAGTCTGAAAAGGGTTTAAAGTAGACTCCAGGGGGGTTCCTTTTTTGTATGTTCGTGTATTCGTACGGGTCCGAAAAATAGATAAAATTTTACCCGGTTGCATTCTCATGTATTTACGAGCACGAGAAAGAACAAAGACTAAGCTTGGTATGCCCCTAGCTTGAAAGCTGGTGGCTTAGCTCCAGAATGATCATCAAAGGCTGGAGACATGCCCCCCAAGCTTCAATTCATCCACCGACTTTGAGGTTGTCACCAATTTCTGTGATAGATGGAGAAAAAGGATATAGGTGGATGAAATGAAGGTTCAAAGCTGAGACCTAACGAAAGACTCAACTCGACATCTATGAGATCTGGCGAAAGAATCAACTTGAAGGGACAGGTGCTTGTTTCAGTTTTTAATGAGCTTGACACAGGAAAAGAACTATGCTCAAGGTTCCAGGTTCGATCCCCAGATTGTTGTTTCATTTTTTAACGAGCTTGCTACAGAGAAGAAAACTATGCTTAGGGCCTCTGTTTCATTTTTTAACGAGCTTGCCACAGAGAAGAGAAACTATGCTTGTGACCTATGTTTCATTTTTTAACGAGCTTTCCACAGAGAAGAGAAACTATGCTCATGGTTTCCCCCAGCATGAAATCTAGTGGCTTCTATTTCATTTTTTAACGAGCTTGCCACAGAGAAGAGAAACTATGCTCGTGGTTTCATCCGGATCAGGGATTCCAAGAGGATAATGCTCTGGAAGGATACCATGGCAAGGGATAAAACTCAGTCATGGCTTCCAAGATATCTTCATTGGATGGAAGAGAATCACTCTGGAAGGAACACATGTTGAGGGTCGTGATAGGGGTAAGGAGATCAGGCTCCAATAACCCTACCGAAGAAATCACCATGTCAACTACCGGATCCAAATCGTCGAAAGTTGAGGTCATGGGAGACAACGCCACATAATTGACATGCGGTGGGGGTGATATTGTCTGCATATAAGAACCACTTAGGGAGGTAACCCAGTCAGGGCCAATGAATGAAAGTTGATCAATAGTCACAATTCTTCCATCGTGAGGGAAATATATCATACGGAAAAGGGTGGATACAAGAGCTTTCATAGCATAGACATAATCCCGCCCAAAGAGTAAAGATAAATCCAAGGGGTCTCGGACTACCATGATATTGATAAAGACAGTTTTCCCTCCCAAAGTTACAGGAAACTGAGGGAGGATCCCTAAAGGTTGACTAGTTCTTCTGTTAAAAGCTAACAGATTCTGTGTAACCGGTGCAAGTTACAGACAACCCAAAGCATACCAAGCAACAGAAGACAAAATACTAATGAAGGCACCTTCATCTATCAGCATTTGAGGAACGTCCCGACCACAAACCTGTACTGTAATCTGGAAAGGAATGTGAGAGGGAAGACGAGGTCCAGTTAGTGCACCCCAATAAAAAAGGATGGCCTCATTAATTGGAGGGGGTTTCGTAGGAGAAGGAGGAATGCCCCCCGGCACGGTAGAGTCTGTATTAACGAGAAAAACATGGGCAGTATCGGGTTTACTCTCTAGAAGGAGAGTGGGATTGACCGATGATTGGATTGGATCAACCAATGGTGGACTTGGATAGACCACTTTAGCACTCTTCAGAGGAAGAGTGGGACTGACCGAGGAAGGAACTGGATCAATCACTTTAGCACTCCTCAATGGAGGAATGGGATTGACCGATGGTGAAACTGGATCGACCACTTGAGTTTCATTCTCCAAGGAAAGAATGGGGTCGATGGGTGGAAATGGATCAACTGCTTTGGTGTCACTCTTTCGATGAAGAGCGGGGATGATCGATGATGGAACTGGATCAACTACTTGGGTTTTTGGTTCAATCAAGGAGGAAACTAGATTGACCACCTGATCAACTGGACTGACCAGGGATGGAACTGGATTGACCAATCCATCAACCAACAATGGGTTGGAGGAAAGCTTATGATAACCTTTTGGAAGTTGAAGTTTTTTCAAAAGAGAAGAAGCCTCGTCCATGCGAGGACAAAGGTGAGAGTAATGATTACCTTTACATAACATGCAAGAGAACTTGACATTTTTCTTCTTCTTGCCAACCTGAACATCACTAGCTGACGGGGTATCATCGACATGACCGAAAGAGGCCGATGACGTGGAGGACCACATTTCTAAGACCTGCATAAGACCGGGACAATCCCTCAGAAAATGGTCACCCTTACAAAGGCTGCAAGGGAATTTGGGTTTTGGATTCTTCTCTTTAATCTTCTTGATCTCATCAACACTCCCAGTACTATTAACAGTAACTGGTTTCTTAGAGCCAACATCTGATGTTGTTGGGGCCTTGGTCCTTTTTGGGCTCTTCTTCTTCTTCTCTTTCCGTTTCTTCTTCTTCTGATCAACTTGGCTACTTTCTTTAGAGCTTTCACTAGGCGAAGAAGGAGAAATGGAAGGAGACTTGATGGGCGAAGAAGGTGAAAATTCATCGTGAGGTTGATGTGTGGGTGGTGTATTGACATCCAAAGTATTAGGTGCAACTGAAACATTGGGAGGATTTTGGATCACCGGAGTGGGGAACAACCAAACTGGTAATCCAATAGTGAGTCCTGGAAGACTCAGTGTGGAAACATATGGAGGACCAAAGTTTCCAAATGAAGGAAAGGTATAAGGTTCCCCAAAAGAACGAGTTCCTCCATTGGTACTCCCAGGATTCGATGCCATCAACACTGACTCGACCGAAGGTCCACTAAGTAAAAGAAACAACATACGCTAATAGAATCTAAGAATCACAACCAAGAAAACATGACCTTCTTTCGATGACCATACTAGTTGGTGATGAAATCCAACGTCACGTGATCAAGTCCAGAAGGGGTGGGGATAGGGTGGAACAGTTACAATGGAAACCTGCTTAACGGACTTACGCCTTGGTGCAAGCTTCCATGCAGTAATTGTGGATTTACCCTCCAAGGATCCCAAGTGAGTTTGACCAATGTCTTCTCCAGGTACAGTGAGACTTCCCGTCACCGTCACCTTGTGTAAGACCCTAAAGATTATGGCCACTAAGGTTACCAATTCGCAGTCATCCCCTGGGTGGGAATAGTCGACAGTCCGATTCGAACGTACAGGCAGGGTATCAAGCCCGAAACCAACTAAAAGGCTTCCACGCAGTAATTGTGGATTTACCTCAAAGTGACCCCCATAATACAATCCGACCACCACAATCAGTTAAACCACAGAGGGTTAGTCCCCGTAGCTTACCCGAATGCGACCTCATGCGTAAAATGTGACACTTACGACCTTTGTAACGACGACACTTGCGACACTATCAAAGTGAGTAATTTTCATAATTTTGGAGTTCGACTATCAGGAGAAGTTGGATGTGTTGATGCACAAATTCTTGAAGCCTGAAATTACGAAGTCCCAAAAAGATGAAGTAGTGGGTCATGCTGACACCACTTGGATGGACGTGGACACATGGGATGTGTGCCACATGCCAGTGGGCCCTGAAGGAAAAGTAGATGTAGTGGGGTTGGATGGCATCACCTGAGGTAACATGGACCTTCTTAAGTACACCATGTGTCACCATTGTGGTTGGTGATAATTGTGCTATGGGCCCAGAATCTAGAAAGGTCGGATTTTTGGAAGTCAGGAGTTGGAGAGGGAAGCGAGTGTGGGAGCCTCCAGGACCGAAATCCTGAACCCTCGAGACCCGAAACTATGAAGTCATGATTAGAGAAACTTGAGATATAGTGCTTGTTCATGACCCATGGTCGTGTGGGTTGGGGAAACTACGAGAAAAGGGCTAAGGCTTGAGTTTCCTACAAAGCTAAGCAAAGCTTGGAAAATTCATGAAAATTGAAATTTTCCTTGAATCAAATTTGTTTATGAATGATGTGGGATTTTTTAAGAAATGATGGCCTGGAAAATTTTGGTTCTTTGGACATTGTGATGTACAAGTTCAACAAGTACCAAAACTGAATAGAATTTCCACTGAGTGAAAAATAAATGGAAGGGGCACAAACTACTTCTAGCTCTGAGGATGAAGCAAAAGGAATGGATGTTCATTTGGGAGATGAAGGATCAAACTCCAATGGCCATGGAGAATATATATATAAAGAAGGAAACATGAGGAAAATCATTGAAGGATTGCAAAAAGATGCCCAAACTCACCGAGTAGATAGAAGAAATCTCATAAAAGCTTAGGAAAAACAAGGTGAATTGTACGTAAAGTTGTTAAAGAGTTTGGAGAGAATAGAAAAGAGGTTGGATAAGGAGAGTGACTTGAGAAGAATAGGGAGTCACTAGAATTATGAGGGAATAAGGTCGAGGAAAGTTGGTAAACACCATCATCACTCCCAAGGCCACTCCAAGAGAAGGGCATGCAGTAGTTCAAGCCCATCTCCTACCAAAAAGCACAGAAGATATGGGGTGGATGAGCTGAAGGGAGAAATGAACAAGATTAATTCTTCCACATTTGATGGAGATCATAAGAAGGAGGAATATGAAGAAACATGGTTTCTTGGCATGAGGAAATATTTCCAACTGCAGAACTATTCCTCTCATGCAGAAGGTAGAATTGCGATGTATCAACTGAAAGGAAAAGCATTCATGTGGTGGGATCAACTTGTGCAGGTGCAACACATTAGAGATAAAGATATCACCTGGAAATAATTCAAGAGGTGTTTCAAGAATAAATACTTGACTAAGAGATATTATGACAGAAGGATGAAGGAGTTCTTTGAACTCAAGTTAGGCAACATGACCATTGATGAATACGAAAGTAGGTTTTTGGAATTGTTGAAGTATGTTCCATTCATCAAAGAGGAGAATGTCAATATTCAAAGGTATCTGAGTGGATTTCCACCTTCCATCGGTGAAAAGATCCAGTATGATGACCCTAGGAACATGGAAGAAATGATAAGAAGAGAAAAATGCTTATATGAACAACAAAGAGAAAAGCCTACCTTTCGGAAGGCTTGGGATGACCAGAGGAAGTTCAAGAAAGAACGAAGGAAGAAGGGAAACAAACCTCCCTTTTTCAAAAATATTCCTCAAGGACAACCATTGTTTAGAGAGTCGAGAATGGATGACGTAGGGGAACAAAGGCCAAGACAGACGCCCATTCAGTGTTGGGGTTGTCAGGGAAACTATAAGTACATAGATTGTCCCCCAAAAAATGGAAAAGTGAGAGTTGTCCATAATGTTCATCAAGCTGAAACAATGGAGGAAATGGGTAGTAGAATTCCAAGGATCTATGCAGCCCTCGACAACAAGCAAGCTAAATTTCAACCGCACATGATTGAAGTAGAAGGCATGATTAACAACCATGCCTTTATTATTTTAGTTGATTCAGGGGCTATCCATAGTTATATATATCCTAGAGTGGTGGAAAGTTTGTATTTTTCAAGAAAAAAACATGAAAATTCTTGGTTAGTGCATCTAGCTACATGAACAAAGAGAAAAGTCATTGAGTTAGTTAAGTCATGTCTTGTGGACATGAATGGACTGAGAAAAAAGAATGAATTGACTATTTTTCCTTTAGGTTCTTATTGACTATCTAATTGGGATGGACTGGTTGGACCAACACCATGCCATATTGGACTATCGTAATAAGGCATTAACTTGCCTGGATGAGGAAGGAAATTAGAGAATAGTCCAAGGAATTATCAGAGTTGTTGCTATCAGATAAATTTCTGCAATGCAGCTGAAGAAGTGTTATAGGAAAGGTTGTCAATTATTTGCAGCCCATGTGGAGGAAACACCTAAGGATAAGGTGTCAAATATTGGAGATCATGTAGTACTAAAGGAGTTTGAATATGTATTCCAGGAGGTACCAGGATTACCTATGAAAAGAGATATTGGCTTCTTTGTAAACTTGATGCCTGGAGAAGCTCCAGTGTCGAAAACTCCTTACAGAATGAGTACACCAGAGCTAAAAGAGTTGTAATTGCATCTTGAAGAGCTTCTGAAGAAGGGGTATATTTGCCCAGCTGTGTCACCTTGGGGTGCCCCGGTCCTATTCATGAAGAAGAAGGATGGGACACTGATATTATGTATCAATTTTAGACAATTTAACAAAGTAGCTATAAAGAACAAATATCCTTTGTCGAGGGTTGATGACCTCTTCAATCAGTTGAAGGATGCGAATATATTTTCGAAGATAGACCTCATGTTAGGATATCACTAGGTAAGGATAAAGGATGAATACGTCAACAATACCACCTTCAGAACAAGGTATGGTCATTATGAGTTCACAGTGGTGCCATTTGGCTTCTCAAATGCACCCACTATTTTTATGTGCCTGATGAATGGTGTATTAAGGGACTATCTTGATTGGTTTGTCATAGTATTCCTGGATGACATCCAGGTATATTCCAAGTTAGAGGAAGAGAATGATCAACATCCGAGGATGGTGTTGCAGGTCCTAAGAGAGCATCAAATGTATGCAAAGTTGAGAAAATGCTCATTTTATCAAAAGTAGATCCATTACCTGGGGCATATTATTTCAAAAAGATAGGATATATGTAGATCCTAAGAATATTGAGGCCATTAGAGAATGGTAAACTCCAAAGAAGGTGACAGAATTCATATCCTTTATGGGTCTAGATGGTTATTACACAAGGTTTATCACAGGGTTCTCGAGGATAGCTCACCCTATCACTTCCTTGCAAAGGAATGAGAAGTTTCGGTGGACTGATGATTGTGAGAAAAAATTTCAACCATTGAAGAAACTGTTAACCAGTTCTCTAATACTGAGGATTGCATATCCGAATGAATACTTGGTGGTGTGAAAAGATGCATGCAAAGAAGGACCAGAAGGAGTCCTCAGTCAGAATGGATTCATGATTTTTTATGAATCCATAAAGTTGAAAGAGAATGAAAGGAACTTTGCCACCCATGATTTGGAGTTGGAAGACATAGTGCACGCTCTAAAGAAATGGAGAAATTACCTCATGGGAAGGAGGTTAGAAGTAAGAACAGACCACAATAGTATGAAATATGTGTTTGATCAACCAACCTTGAATGCTAGGCAGAGTAGGTGGCTGGAGTTTCTATGTGAGTACAATTTTGATATCAAGCATATCAAAGGGAAGGAGAATAAAGTGGTTGATGCACTCAACATAAGAGTACACAAATTACATGCTATAGCCATTATCATGTACCAAAGTGATATAAAGGGTAGAATTTTGGAAGCCGCAAATGCAGATTTGCAGTACATGGAGCTGGTAGCAAAGCTACAACAAGGTGAGATGCCACAGAAAGTGGAAAATTATAAATTGGAAATAGATGGAACACTTCTATACAAGAACATAATTTATATGCCTAATTTCCAGGACTTGAAATGTATGATTTTGCATGAAAAGAATAATGTGCCTTATGCAGGGCACCCTGGATATCAGAAAAATGTGGCAACAGTCAAAAGCCATTACTTTTGGCCAGGTATGAAGAAAGAGATTGTTGAATACATCGCCATATGTATGGAGTTCCAAAAGGTTAAATCTAAGCATAGACACCTAGTAGGGTTGATGCAACCTGTACCCATTCCTGAGTGGAAGTGGGAAGTGGTGACAATGGATTTCATCACAGGATTGCCTAGAAACAAAAAGCAACATGATTCAATCATGGTGGTGGTGGACAGGCTTATGAAAGCTGCCCATTTCATTCCGTTCAAGAATACTCACAAGGCAGCAGATGTTGCCGACATCTTTGTGAAGGAAGTGGCATGATTGCACGAAATTACTAAGACAATTGTGTCTGATAGAGACTCGAAATTTACCTCAAATTTATGGAAGGGGTTGTTCAAAGGATTCATAATGAATATGAACTTTAACACAACTTATCATCCTGAGTCTGATGGATAGACAAAGAGGGTGAACATAGTAATATAAGACACGTTATGGAGGTATGTGATGGACAAACCATCAAAATGGGAAGACTACTTGCACTTGGTAGAATTCACCTACAATAATGGGTATCAAGAATCGTTGAAGATGATCCCATTTGAAGCACTTTATGGAAGAAAGTGAAATACTATAGTAAGATGGGGTATTCCAGCTGATAGGGTAGTAGTTGGGCTAGAATTGCTCAAGGAAATGGAAGAACAAATGCTAAAAATTAAAAATAATTTGAGAGATGCCCAAGATAGGAAGAAGATTTATGTTGATAAGAACATAATCCACAGGGAATTCAAAGTGGGTGATCATGTTTTTCTGAAAGTAAAATTTAATAGAAGTTCCATGAAGCTGGGAAACTGCGCCAAGTTGGCAGCCAAATTTTGTGGGCCATTTGAAATCCTAGAAAGGATTGGGCCAGTTGCATATATGCTTGCATTACCTTCATCCATGATTGTACATAATGTGTTTCATGTTTCATGTTTCATTGCTTAAGAAATATATACCTGATGCTAATCATGTAATTGATTGGAATGTGATTCAGGTGGAGAAAGAAGGTGTCCTGCAAGTGCATCATGTGCACATATTGGACCAGAAAAGAAAACAACTTTGGAATCGAGCCATAGGGCTTGTAAAGGTCCAATGGACCTAGTACGGTTCTGAGGACGTGACATGGGAACATGAGGATGCTATGCGGGAAGAATACCCACATCTTTTTGAATATTTTGGAAATATTGTTGATGTTGTGTAAAAGTTGCATTGAGGACAGTGAAAAAATAAGGGGAAGGGATTGTAATATCCCCTGGCAATGCCCCAGTTATATTATGAAATATAATCATGTTTATGAATTGTAATAATGTTTTGTAGGCTAGTGAGCCAAGTATTGATAAGTTGGTGGGATTAGATGTTTATTAGGATAGAGAGCCTAAGTGTTAAAGCCGGGAGCATGTTTCTGTATATGTAATTATGTGGAACATTAATAAAAATATAAACATTGTTGGGTGTAGATTGACCATGAAGAAAGAGTGATGGGGGACTAAGATTGCACAGAGTGGGTATGGAAAAGGGGGTTGAAAGGTTGGGAGAGGGGTTAATCTTAGGGGATTAAGTCCTTGGGAATACTAATTTATTATTATTCCAAAAGCTATGTGAAATGTATGTTTTTATCCTAAGTTCCTGGAAGGGGGAATGTGTGCAAAAGGGAACTCATGTTGATGGAGCACATGTAGCTTCATGGGTGAGATGTGTCGGTCTAGGAACATGCAATTTAACCCAAGAATTGAGCCATGATGGGGGTTCGTCCTCCATTCTATCATGGTTTGCTTGAAACCAGGAATCCTGTATAATCTCTGTATGCCTCACGCAACTCTGAGACCCGAAGTCGGTGATGTTTTCTTGAGAATACAATACACCCTCTTTTTGAATTGTTGAGTCTGTGTTCGACCTCTGCATGGATTGCTTGTCATGCATCCTGAAAACCGATGTTACCTAAACTGTGTCATGTCTTAGTGGCCTATTTTCATTTTCTGGACATCCACACCCAAGTTTTTTGTTGTTGCGGTCACCCGTGAGTTAACAAAAAGATGTTGTTGTTGTTTATTCCTAAACTTGTGGGAATTGAGTTGAAAATTGGTTGAAGAATCAGGTTTTCAGGCTCGTGGTAGAAAAGGCAAGTTGTTAGGCCCATGAGAATCTCTCTCTCTAGGTGAGAGAGTCTGTTTGGAAGTGGTTTTCTCCCAGAGAGAGTCCAACACTAGCTACAGAGCTCTGAGAATTCTTTATCTGGCCTATTCCTGAGACTCAGAGATGGAGGTGAAGCATTGATGGACTGTGCTTGTAAAGATGTATACTCTCGAGTGGAACATGCATGTGGGGAATACGATTCCATGAGAAGTGGGTGTAAGAAGGCTCCTGGAGAGAATCCTTCTGGTTGCTCTATGAAGTTTTTCTGTAACCTCATCCTAGTCTAGGATTCCCTTGCTCTGGGTGGATCTTGGTCTTAGCTCGGGGGTGATACACTGTTGAGCGTGATGAGGAGAATGGTATAAGGCTGGGAGGTTCATGGAAGGTATGCATGTAGTTGGTGGATTTATTGCAGTTTCAAAGATAAGTATCATTATGTGTGTAATTTCAATTAAAATGCATGTCTTTGATGCTTGCAATATTATCATGTATTCCATTTCAATCATAAGTTACTGTTAATTCCATTATTTCTGTATGTTAGTAGTAATCCTGTGATTACTCTATATTATTTAGTTAAATGTGTTAATTTGATTTAATGTCTGTTATATATATAAGTATGAGAATGTTTCTGCATAGTAGCATTGCCCGATAGTGGGAGTGATGGCCAAGGACGTTACAATTTCATTCCTTTGTTACATAAGGGCTTCCTCGAGGAACATTTAAAAAGGATCTCTTGCTCCATCATCTTTATTCTCATCCCCCAAGGGTTTTTTCGGGCTCGACATGGTTGATATTGCAAAGGATCGACTGGTTCGAGTCCCAACTTATTGTACCCATATCTTGTTGGGGACATGCACAAAGAAAAATAAATGAAAAGAATATCACTCTCATACCACTGATATGGATTTATGAGCATAACAAAATGAATAATAGATTGAATACAATAACACATAGATAAGGAGAACAATAATAGATATCCAGTGAACAATAACTTCTATTGAATAAATAAAATAGGTTAAAACTGTAAAACTGAAAACAACTTGCTCAAATGGTGGTAGCTATCTATGAGAAGAGATGTGGCTAATACACACATCTGTCTGAGAAGAATGATTACAATGAGGCTCCAAAATACATTTTAACATTACTCATTAATTCCAATACCATAGAAATCCAAAAACTTAATCATAGGAGACGAAACACCAAAAGTTATATGGACCCCGATGGGTAAGTTGGTACCTCAACTTCTCAGGGTTGTATGCATTTTAGGTGCGTGATAGCCAATTGGAAAGGTATTCTAGAGAACTACACATTATGCTTTCAAACTCTAACTCTGTCTACAGTTTGACTGTGGAAAGCCAAAAAAACATTGTTTAGGGCCCCAAAACGACCTTGGAAGTATAGACAGATGTGATTACATGAAAACTTCCAAAATATGAAAGTTGGATTAGGTGGGTGGCCACCAGTCTCCACCTTGAAGATGTGTAGGGACTCAAACAACCCCAAAAGTGTAGAACCCACAATTACAAATAAGTATAGAAGAACATTTTGAACTAAAAATGATCAATAGGAGCCAGTTGGAATAGGTGGGTGACCACCAATATCCACTTGGATCAAATGAACCACATTAAATATAGTGTTCAATGGCTTTTGTGTCATTTTTTATGGAAACTATTAGATGCATGTTAGAGTAGATTTATCTTTTGTGTATTTATGAAGCAATAGTATGATTGTTAAAATAATAAGTTTATGCAATAATCTAAAATATAATGGTAATATGAACCTCAAATAGACTAAGTAATAGAGTAAGAGAAACTACAGAATAACATGCACACAAAATATAATTAAGAATGGATAGAATAATCACCTCTCCTTCCCTCACTACTATAGAAACCTAGTTCTTGTAGTCCCAATAGATACCTCGGTGAGACTTAATCTACGTAAGCAGGTGTTTTAGAAAGGGCTAGTGTCTGATGGGTTTTGTTGGTCAAAGATAACATGAAACTAGGGTCTTACAAAACATGTGCAGTGCCAACAAATGGTTCCATTGGAGAGTTTATATGCAGTTAGTTGCACCTAAAATTCAACCGAGAGAAATTACAAAGGGAAAGGAGAAACAAGATCGAGTTTGGTGTACCAAGTGTAGGCCAGAAGGCCATCACAAAGATGAATGGTCAGAATTTGTGTAGTAATTGGAAAATAGAATTGGAAAATGGAGCGTCGAATCCATTGCTAGGAGGAGGTTATTGCGAGATATGTAAGAAATGGGGCCATCATCCAACTGAGTTTCCATTACTGCAGAAGTATCCGAGTACACCAAGGAACTTGTTTTGCAACTTCTGCAAGTTTGTGGGACATGAAGAGAAGGATTGTCACGTGTTCAACTTGATGAGGGAGCACACATAAGATATAGACAAGATTCAAGAGGATAATGTTGCAACATAAGGGGGTGGTACATAATATAATAACCAAAGATACTTCCATTTGGGGAACATAGGAAATTTTGGTAGAGGTTGAGGCAGAGGAAATTTTGGTAGAGGAGGAAAATGATTGATAATATGTTATAACTATAATAAACTTGGACACTTAGCCCATGACTGCCTAAATCCATTTACAATGTGCACATACTTTAGACAACTATATCATGTGATGAAAGATTGTCCTCAACTAGTTGAACAACTCCATGCCAGAGGAAACTAGAAACATAATCCAAATCAGAATGTGCAGAAAATATCAGCCGGAAAACATAATGAAGGACCAAGCATAGCAATTGTTATGCTTGGTGGAGCTAGAACAAGAGTTGATATGATGAATGGGGGAAGCAAACAAAGAAATGGGTAAGAAATTCTGCTGGGCCTATGTGATGCAGGAACATCTCCAACATCAAGCGAGCCAGTGCGGAAGTGAAGGACAGTTGGACAAGCCAACACAAATTTTGAATTTCTCTTGGATTTGATGCGCGAACATAAATGTGACAATTTAATGAAGTGCACTTGTATAATGTAAACGGACCTTCAGCGATTCTCTCTCATCCTTAGTAGATAGAAGACATTTAATGTAGTTAATGCAAGTAGGTAGAATTCAATTCTAGATTAGACAGTTTTAGAGCGCAAGAGGGAAATGGGATATAGACACCCTCATTGTGTATTGTAACAAGAGAGCAGAGGAAGAAGAGCATAGAAGAGAAGAGCGTGCTGAGAGCTGTGTAAGAACACCCATGTATAGATATTTGGATTAATAGAAAGAGGTTGATTGAAATTCATGGTTTCGTGTTTGTTCTCTGTGTGTTAATGTTGAACGATATGATCATGAATCTTTTCTTCTTGTTATGCATTTTCTTTATATGCTGTGTATATGATTTCATGTTTGAGTTTGAAGTCTAAAAGGGAGAAGGAATGAGTTTCAATTGTTTCTCTATCTGAACAAGGATTCCTGCAAGGAGTGCAGTCGAATTGTCTGGAAGGAGTGCATTGGCAAGAGGTTCAGATAGGGTAGCTTTTGTTCTCATTCACGCAGAAGTGAAATTAGGCACATGAGCCGTGCAAGGAGTGCGCATGCCAAGCAAAGTCTCGGGGTTGCGAACCTGAGTAAAACATTGAGAGACTGTTGTTCCAGGTGTGCACAGGGTTGAAGGAAGTTCAGCACTTGGAAGTGTATGAAAGTTGCCGCAAGGAGTGTGTGCAAGAGTCTTTTCTAAGGCTTAGAGTTATAAGAAAGATCAGGAAGAATAAGGCCTTCGAAATAGTTGAAGGACAATGTAAGGAAGCTATGACTGGAAGTTTGTAAGAAGCATCGTAAGTTGCACCGCAGGTGGATGAGTTTTGCGGAGGAACACTTGGTCATTCGTAGAAATTGCCAAGGAGGAACAGATGGTCGGAATTCTCTGAAGAGAATTCGTGAAGTCCAGTGAGCTATCAGATCTCACAGAGAAGCAGGGAAGATACTGTGAGTATTCCCAAAAGGTTCTACGCCCAGGAGGGGCAGGACTGTAGATCCAATCCACAAGGACCGTCGGATTCACACGCAGATACATGCATCGGGGTTTCATGGGTTGAAGTCTCGTGAACTTGGCAACAGGAATTGTGAAATCGTGATACGCGATATCCCTACGGCTAAGAGAATAGTGTGGGGCCATAGAAGGCAACGAGTGGATAGGTGGCATGCCATTGACACGTAGTCAAATCTCCGTCGACGCCATATTGGGGTTTTGTGATGAGAAGTCCCAAACATATGCATTAGGATTCATGATACCGTGAAGTGAAAAATCCCGATAGGGGTGACATGTCATTGAAAAGTCAGACCTGTGAATGAATCAGAGTTTCGGCGAATCGGGAGTCAGGAGTCGGTGAAACAAGTTGTTCAACATCGCGAGTGTCGAAATTGTGATAGAGGAAATCCATATAGGGAAGAAAAAGGTCAGCGTTGACTATTGTCAGGGTACAGGGATTTGAGAGACCAACGCTCGACCCATGGATTCACAAAAGCATGAATTCCGATCTCCTAAGTGCAAAGAGGGGATCCCAGAAGGATTGTTGTGGGTGCAAATTTCCTGACAGGGAAATAGAAGAATGGGTTAGAGTTCTTCGGGCCATGTGAAAGGGAAGATGCTATGCTGACATGGACCTTCTAACCTATGGGTTGTGTAGGGATTAGGCGTCGACGTCAGTTTTGGTATCAGAGCCCAGAAAGGTTCTTTTCTTTCTGTAGCAAAGAAAAGAAAATTCACCATGCTGCCAAGGAGACGGGACATGCAAACACCCGATCTACCAGAGGATAGGGAAATGCCGAGAAGAAGAGGAAGGCAGATGACAAACCCATTCATGGAGAGAGAGATGCATTATCTACGAGCTAGACTCAAAGACATGGAGACAGCTCAAAGACGCACAGTCAGTGTGGGGGATCTTAGTGATTCCGAAAGTGAAGCTGAGGCTGAATGAGAAGAAGAAGTTGCAGCTAAAGATGCATCAAATGAACATTTGATCAGAGCTATTGCAAGGATGGGTGCAAGAGAAAAGATGGACATTCCATTTTATGAGGGAAACTTGGATGCAGAGGAGCTTCTAGACTGGATTAGAGCTCTGGATACATACTTCGACTATGAGGATGTCGAAGAAGATAAGAAAGTCAAGCATGTTGTCACAAGATTGAAAGGACATGCAACATTGTGGTGGGATGAACTACAAGCTGATAGATGATATAAGGGAAAGCAGAAGATCAAGAGATGGGATAGAATGATCATGAAGATGAAGGAGAAATTCATCCCTAGGGATTATCAAATTTCTCTTTTAAGAGGATGCAGAACCTGAGATAGAAGTTGATGACAGTGAAAGAATACACCGAGGAATTCTAGAAACTGAACATCAGGGTAGGTCATCGGGAGAGGGATGATGAAAAAGTTGCTAGATACATGAATGGCCTGAGATATGATATCCAGGATGAGATGAGCATGGTAACCATCCGAATGGTGGAAGATGCTTATTAGATGGCTCTGAAAGCTGAGGAGAAGCTGAGTCGGCAGCAGAGTCAAAGAGGCCGAGGCAGAAGTCATCCCAGAGGCAAATCAGTTACCTAGGATAAATAACAGAAGCCCAAGGAAGACTGGAAGAAACCTCAGACTCAAACTGAAAGAGGTGGAACCTCACAGAGAGGGCAGCATACTGAGCAGAGAGGAGATTATGCTGACAACAACACTTTTCCTCGTACTAGAGGTAGAGGAAGAGGAAGAGGTGGAGTAATCACATGCTTCACGTGTGGAAAGAATGGGCACAAGTCTTATGAGTGTCCATATAAAAAGAAGGAAAGTGGTGAAACTCACATCACTGAAGCACAGAGGCAGGATGTTGAGGCAGAAGACACTAAAGGTGGAAGATCGTCGATGATGCGAAAAGTCCTTTTGACACCAAAGAAGGAGGTGGAGAGTTCAGTCCAAAGGACCAGACTTTTCAGGACTTCTTGCAAGAACAAGGACAAGGTATGCAAGGTCATTGTAGACAGTGGTAGCATGGATAATCTTGTTTCTACAGAGATGGTAGAGAAAATGGAGATGGATACGACTGATCATCCAAGCCCATACATAGTTTCGTGGCTACATAAAGGACATCAGGTAACTATCACTAAAAAATGTTTAGTTGAATTTAATATAGGAGGATATAATGATAAGATATTATGTGATGTCATTCCTATGGATGTTTTTCATCTATTGCTGGGTAGACCATGGCAATATGATATAAATGTGATTCATGATGGGAGAATGAACACATACACCCTAGAGAAGAATGGGAGGACTCACATGTTGCTTCCAATTAAGGATAAGGAGGTGAAACTAGAAGTAAGCAACACTGTACTTCTCATGAGTGGGAAGGAACTTCTTATAGAGGTTAAGAAGAAGGAGGACCCACAGTTCATTGTGGTCAAAAAGCCAAGAATTGTGTTGACTAGCACAAGGGTGGATAATTTACCAGAAGAAGTTCAGGAACTGATGGAAGAGTTCGTTGACATTGTAGTGGACAAATTACCTCATTCGTTGCCACCGATAAGAAGTGTGAGTCATCATATTGATCTCATACCAGGAGCCAGTTTGCCAAACAAATCCATGTACAGATTGATGCCGCAAGAGAATGAAGAATTTAAGAGGAAAGTCTAGGATTTGTTGGAAAAAGGTTTGATCAGGGAGAGCTTGAGTCCATGTGTTGTTCCAATAGTACTCAGTCCGAAAACAGACAGAGGCTAGAGGATGTGTATTGACTCGAGGGTGATCAACAAGATAACCATCAGGTACATATTTCCATTGCCAAGGATAGATGATCTGATGGATTGCTTAAGTGGAGCAAAGTATTTTTCAAAAATTGATTTGAAAAGCAGTTATCACCAGATCCACATGAGATAAGGTGATGAGTGGAAGACAACATTCAAAACCACATAAGGGTTGTATGAATGGCTTTTTATGCCATTTGGATTAACAAATGTGTCGAGTACCTTCATGAGGTTGATGAACGAAGTCCTGAGGGAGTTCATTGAAAAAAATTTCATTGTGTATTTGGATGACATATTGATTTTCAGTAAAATAGTGGTAGAGCATCTGAAGCATTTGGCTACAGTGATGTAGAGATTGCAGTAGGAGAAGTTGTTGATAAATATGAAGAAGTCCTCATTCATGAAGACAGAGCTCATTTACTTGGGGTTTTTTATTTCTGCAAATGAGTTGAGGATGGATCTAGATAAGGTGGAGGTAATCAAGAATTGGCCATCACCGAAGAATATATTTTAGGTGAGAAGTTTTCAAGGATTGGCTAGTTTCTACCGAAAGTTCATCAGGAATTTCAGTGGAATTAGCACAGAAATGATGGATACAGTGAAGAAAAGACATAAATATTTTCACTGGACAGAAGAGGCTGAGAAAAGTTTTAATCTGTTGAAGAGGAAGATCACGGAACAACCAGTTTTGGTGTTGCCGGATTTCTAGAAAACATTTCAAGTGAAATGCGATGCAAGCAGACTTGCAATAGGGGCACTCTTGAGTCAGGAGGATAGGCTGATAGCATACTTCAGCGAGAAGCTGAATGAAGTGAAAGTAAAGTAATCCACTTACGATAAGGAGTTTTATGCTATCATCCAGGCATTGAAGAAATGGAGGCATTACTTGATTCCCAAGGAATTTGTCTTATACAGTGACAATCATGCATTGCAGTTTGTGACTCAACAAGAAAAGTTGAATCAGAGACATGTTAAATGGGTTGAGTATATGCATAATTTCACTTTTGTGATAAAACATATTTTGGGTACTGCTAACAAAGTGGCTGATGCTTTGAGCAGGAAGTGTTTACTGTTGCAAGAGTTCAAAGTCAAAACGTTGGGTTTTGATGATCTCAGGAACATGTACGCTGATGATCCAGACTTTAAAGAGGCGTATGAATCAACTGAGAATCCAATTCTCAGAGATAGAAGTCAATGGATAGAGTACATGATCCAAGAAGGATTACTATTCAAGGGTAATCAACTGTGTATTCCCAAATGCTCCACGAGGGAGAACTTGCTAAAGGAGAAACACAGTGGAGGATTAGCAGGGCAGTTTGGTCACGACAAGACGTTTGCAAAGTTGAATGAGTCATATTTCTGGTCGGGAATGTGAGCAGACGTCAAGCGATTTGTAGACAGATGCAGAATTTGCTAGCATTCGAAGGGGAGGAAGAAGAATGTAGGGTTTTATCAACCATTTCCCATACCAAGGAGGTCGTGGGATGCAATTAGCATGGATTTTGTATTGGGGTTGCCAAGAACACAAAGAGGTGTTGATTCAATCTTTGTGGTGGTGGATAGATTTTCCAAGATGGCACACTTCATTCCATGTCAGAAAATCAGTGACGCAACTCACATTGTGAATCTGTTTTTCAAAGAGGTCATTCGACTTCATGGCTTACCCAAAAGCATAGTTTTGAATCATGAAACTAAGTTCATAACGCAATTTTGGAGGACCTTATGGAAGAAGATGGGAACTAAATTGTCATTTAGTTCGGCTTATCATCCTCAGACGGATGGACAGACAGAAGTGGTAAACAAAAGTCTGGGAGACTTGCTGAGAAGCTTGGTAATAGAACACCACAACCAGTGGGACCACATATTACCACAGGCAGAGTTTGCTTACAATGACTCGATTAATAGAAGCACAGGAAAGAGTCCATTTTAGGTTTTCTATGGCATGCAGCCGAGAGGAATTTCTGAATTGAGGGATTCAGAACAGACTGCGACTAGGAGCGCTATTGCAGAAGAATTCGCAGAGACAATGAAGGAACTTCACATCCAGGTGAAGGAGCGACTACATAATTCAAGTCAGGAGTATAAGCGTAGAGCCGATCAGCATAGAAGACAACTTCAGTTTGAGGTTGGTGACTTGGTTCTAGCACATTTGAGAAAAGAAAGGTTCCCGAGACGAACATATAATAAGCTGAAGATGAAGAAAATTGGGCCATGTAAGGTCTTGAAGAAATTTGGGGCGAATGCTTACGAGATTGAATTACCCGATGGGATCAGAATTTCTCCAATATTCAATATCTCGGATTTGTACCCATATAAAGTTATAAAAGCCGTATCAAATAAAGAAGCATTTTAATTTTACAACATAATCATAAAATTCAAGAAATTTCTATAAGTTAGCACATTCGCGTGCAAATTGGTCAATAATAATAAAATTTAATAACAAATTAATAAAAAAAAAAATGCATAATTCTTGGTAAATACCTGAACCTGATGCTATTATCCCTCCTATTGTCCGCAGCTTGCTTCCTTCCTGCTCCTGCAAAACACTACCCAAAACCGTTCCTCCCTGCCAACTAGGTAGCTCCCTAGCCCTAGGATATCAACGGATATCCTAGCCCTCGTGCCCAAAACCCCCAACAACTTCGGTGCACTGTGTCAATCCCACTCACAAAATTTCACCTCTCCCTCTGCAAATCCGAGAGCTCCCAAAATCCATCCCCAACTCCCATAGAATAATCTCCCTTCCAACTCCTTCCCTTCCTTATCCCTCCTTCACCGACTTTCCTCCCCCTCATTAATTTCCTTATCTCCCCCTTTAATATCTTATCCCATTCTTTAATGTCTTATCCCCCCTTCATTAATATCTTATCCCTTTCTTTAATGTCTTATCCCCTCCCGCCTACGTAAAGCATTTTAATTAAACAATTTAAAATTATTAAGTCCCCCCTTAAATTATTACCAATATCATTGAGTGTGATATGTAATAATTAATTAATTAATTAATTAATCAAAAGTTCAAAACAATTAATTAATAAATAAATAATCAATTAATATTATTAATACTAATCATTGTTTAATTAAAACCATATTAGGACAATTAATTATCTAATAAATTTTACTTAATAATCCCTAAGCATGTATTCATCTAGGGTTGTTACAAAAGCTAAGGAAGTGGAGACAAAAAATGAGTAGCCACTGATTCAGTGGCGAAAACAGATGCCGGTAGTAGATAAACCATAGATGGAGCGCATACTAGACACAAGAGTGAGCAAGAGGACCAGGCAGAAACAATACTTTGAGTATCTAGTCAAATGGAAGAACCATCCAATTGAAGATGCCATCTGGGAGAACAAAGTGGAGATACAGAAGCATGGACAGACCGTGCACGAGCTCATGGACAGGATCCCATGAAAAGTTTCAAGTGAGGGAGTATGATGCAGGAGCATCTCCAACATCAAGCGAGCCAGTGCGAAAGCGAAGGACAACTGGACAAGCCAGCACAAATTTTGAATTTCTCTTGGATTTGATGCACGAACATAAATGTGACAATTTAGTGAAGTGCACTTGTATAATGTAAATGTAACTTGAGTGATTCACTCTCGTCCTTAGTATATAGAAGGCATTTAAAGTAGTTAATGCAAGTAGGTAGAATTCAATTCTAGATTAGACAGTTTTAGAGCGCAAGAGGAAAACAGGATATAGACACCCTCATTGTGTATTGTAACAATAGAGAAGAGGAAGAAGAGCATAGAAGAGAAGAGCGTGCTGAGAGATGTGTAAGAACACCCATGTATAGATATTTGGATTAATAGAAAGAGGTTGATTCAAATTCATGGTTTCGTGTTTGTTCTCTGTGTGTTAATGTTGAATGATATGATCATGAATGTTTGCTTCCTTTTATGCATTTTCTTTATATGTTGTGTATATGATTTCATGTTTGAGTTTGAATTCTGAAAGGGAGAAGGAATGAGTTTCAATTGTTTCTCTATCTGAACAAGGATTCCTGCAAGGAGTGCAGTTGAATTGTCTGCAAGGAGTGTGTTGGCAAGAGGTTTAGATAGGGTAGCTTTTGTTCTCATTCACACAGAAGTGCAGTTAGGCATAGGAGCCGTGCAAGGAGTGTGTAGGCCGAGCGAAGTCTCAGGGTTGTGAACTTGAGTAAAACATAGAGAGACTGATGTTGTAGGTGTGCGCAGGGTCGAAGGAAGTTCAACACTTGGAAGTGTTTGAAAGTTGCCATAAGGAGTGCGTGCAAGAGTCTTTTCTAAGGCTCAGAGTTATAAGAAAGCTCAGGAAGAATAAGGCCTTCGAAATGGTTGAAGGATAGTGCAAGGAAGCTGTGACTGGAAGTTTGTAAGAAGTGTCGTAAGTTACACCGCAGGTGGATGAGTTCCGCAGAGGAACACTTGGTCATTCGCAGAAATCACCAAGGAGGAACGGATGGTCGGAATTATCTAAAGAGAATTCGCGAAGTCCTGTGAGCCATCATATCTCACAGAGAAGTAGGGAAGATACTGTGAGTATTCCCAAAAGGTTCAATGCTCAGGAGGGGTAGGACCATAGATCCAATCCACAAGGACCATCAGATTCACACACAGATACGTGCATCAGGGTTTCATGGGTTGAATTCCCATGAACTTGGCAACGGGAATCGCGAAATCATGATACGTGATATCTCGATGGCTAAGAGAACAGCGTGAGGCCATAGAAGTCAGCGAGTGGACAGGTGACATGCCATTGACACAGAGTCAAACCTCCGTTGACGCCATATCGGGGTTTTGTGGTGAGAAGTCCCGAACATATGCATTAGGATTTGCAATACCATGAAGTGCGAAATCCCGACAGGGGTGATGTGGCATTGAAAATCAGACCCGTGAATGAATCGGAGTTTCAGTGAATCGAGAGTCAGGAGTCGGTGAAACAAGTTGTTCAACATCGCGAGTGTCGAAATCACGATAGAGGAAATCCCGATAGGGAAGAAAAAGGTCAGCGTTGACTATTGTCGGGGTTCGGGGATTCGAGAGACCAACGCTCGACCCATAGATTTGCGAAAGCGTGAATTCTGATCTCCTAAGTGCAATGAGGGGATCCCACGAGGGTTGTTGTGGGTGAAGATTTCCTGATAGGGAAATAGAAGAATGGGTTAGAGTTTTTCAGGTCGTGTGAAAGGGAAGATCATGTGCTGATGTGGACCTTCTGACCTGTGGGTTGTGTAGGGAGCAAGTGTCAGTGTCACCATTCCAACCTTTGATCCTCAATAAGAAAATGATACATATCAAAGCGAAAGAAAAGAGGTACTTAGACAGGATTGGGGAGCCTCAACATCATATGCACCTCATGTAGGAAATCATGCTATGCTATATAAACCAACTGGAAAGGTAATAACACTAAAACAATTCTTGATAAGTTGTGTAGAGCTAATGAAATATGAAATTGTGTTGAGTACACTATATGAAATTATTTATCATTGTACATTAGGAAGGGAGACTCTGATCACACAGAGAGTGGTGAATTAGGCACTGCAAGGGATGAGAACCAATAGAGAATTCAGATTTAGTTTGCAAATTTTGATATTATGATGTGGATAATGTCATATTAGACTTGGGATATGATATGAATGTTTTACCAGTAAGTAGACATGGGAGATGATGGGAAAACACAAACTAGTATGGTATCTTGTTAAGATAAGGCTCGTGAATCAACACAAAATAGTATCGATTGGTCATTTTACATGAGTACCTATGAACATAGATAGGGTACACAGTGTGGAAGACTTTGTGTTTATTAAGATCTTGGATGACAGTCAACCATATCCAACACTGATGGGAATGGAACTTGAAGAGGAGGGAGATGATATTTGAGGTTGGAGAATTGAAAGTTATTGTACCCTTGGACCCATCAGAAGGAAAGATATACATAGATAAAGCTAGTGGAAATGACATTAACAAATTATATAACATGACTACATGGATGGATTATTATGTCAACCCTATTGTATATAGTTTTCTAAGTTGAAGAAGTATTAGTTCATGTGAATTAGACTCAAAGGAAGTTCTAGAGCATTGGAAACAAGGGATGCATGAAATGTCAACTAGATGATGTGAATGCATAACCCAATCCTTGTGTTGGATTCTAAAAGAGCTATGTAATCCACCCAAGTATGATGGATTAACTGATATTAGTTTGTTTGTAAATTCATTTGAGTTGTAGGTACCTGAACAACAAAGGTTATTGGCACTAGTCATTTTCCTAAAAGTGACTCCATCCAGGTGGTGGGATGCACACAGAGAGGGAATGAAAGACTGGTCACAGTGCAAAAACTAATCCAAGTACAGTTTGGTAGTGAGGTAGAAAACATTGTGCAAATGTATATAGGAGAGATTGATCCAACAGATCATGTTGAATATTGTAGGGATTTATGGATTTTAGTACCGAAAATAGAATAGACGAACTAATTTATACACACACTGAACACAATTTTGAAGAACTGGTATTTGGAATTGGATATGAACAGAGAGACATCAAGATGGGATGAAATTGTTTAGAGGTTTGAAGTCACATTTAGATTTGAACATGAATCCCTAACAATAGATGCAACACTACATGATATTTGAACTAAGATCTTCTTAGAAGAAGGGCTGATGGAGGTGGTACCATTATGCAGTGCGCACAAAACCAATATAATTGTCCAGAAGTTATTGGAGTGAAACACTGTGACTAAGGAAGAACATGATGAAGAATATCCCAACAATGTGTCAGTACCTGAAACAGAAGGAGAACGAGCAATAGAAGAACCCGAATTTGATTCAACTGGTTAAACACAACCCATAAGAAGGTAAACATTGGGATGACAAAGAATTTGAAGCTTTCATAGATAGAAGACTTTTGGAGTGGTGATACATTATTGAAGATTGTAGACTTCATGTAAGAATATCAAGACCTATTCCCAACTATATTCTTAGAGATGAAGGGGATAGAAGGAGACTTAGGTGAGATGAATATTCCATAGAAACCAAGTGCTAATCCATTGTGACAGAGGACTTATAGGTTAAATCCAAAGTACAAAGATAATGTTAAAGCCAAAATAGACAGGATGTTGGATGTAGGAATCATTGAACCAGTAGAATAATACAAGTGGATAATCCCAATGGTAGTGTAGGAAAAACCGATTGGAGGAATCATTATCTGCGTGGATCTAATAAATTTGAATGATGTGTTTTTACATGACCCATTTACAACACCATTCATAGATGAGGTACTATATAATGTAGGTGGATTAGAAACTTACTCTTTTAAATATGGATTCTCAGGGTATTATCAGATAAAAGGTTGCATAGGAAGACCAACACAATACTACATTTCCAATAGAGTGGGGGAGTTATCAGTATACATTAATGCCCTTTGGACTGAAGAATTCTCTTTCAGTGTTTTCCAAATTTGTGGTTGCAACGTTCAAGGAATTTCTTCATAAATTCCTAGAAGTATAACTAGATGATTGGATTGTGTTCAGTCTACTGAAGGATCACATATAAGTACACATGATGATGTTGGATAGGTTTTGATAGTGTCATATTTCTCTGAACCTGAAGAAGTGTATTTTTTTCACACCATTTGGAATTTTTTTAGGACGTGTAGTCTGCAAGCAAGGATTACTAGTAGATCCAACCAAGATTGTAGTGATTCTAGATTTAGAACCACCAACATCAGTCAGACAACTCAAGGAAACTCTGGGTCACACAAGATATTACAAAAAAATTATTAAGGGATATCGTAGATCACAACACTGATAGAAACGTTGTTGAAGAAGGAAAAAAAGTATCAATGAAACAACGACTGTCATAAGGGGTTGGACACCTTAAATAAAATGCTAGTGACCACACTTATTTTGATATTTCCGTATTGGAACAAAGAGTTCCATGTACATGTAGATGCATCATCCATAACATTGGTTGTGGTACTATCTCAACCAGGGGAGGGAGACATAGATCACCAAATTACTTTTGCAAGTAGGAAGTTGTCCATAAAAAAGAATAATTATACTACCACATAACAAGAAGGATTGGCAATGGTATATGTGCTATAGAAGTTCAGACATTATTTATTGGGGTATCATTTTAAGATGTATACAAAGAATTATGCATTAAAATGCCTAGTGAACAAACCACTGTTGGGGAGAGAATATGCAGATGGATACTATTGTTCTAGGAATATTATTTTGAGGTTGTAGTAAAATTGGGAAATTTGAATGAAATACCATATCATCTATCACACACACTATCAGGAGAATATGCAGGAAATTTAGATGACAACTTACCATATGCATATCTACTTGTAGTAAAAATTGCATATGACTACTTCTCAGACATCATAGAATTTATAGGTACAGACATGGCTCCATCAGAGATGACAGTGGCACAAAATAAAAAACTAGTAGTGAAAGAAACAAGTTATTAGTTTATTGTAGCGAATTTATACAAGTTGGGTGCATATGGAATATTGATACGGTGTGTGTTAGAGAACGAAATAATGATGATACTCGAAGAAGCACATGATGGTATTACAGGAGGACATTATGCAGGGAGATCAACTGTAAAAAATATTTTGTGCATAGGGCTTTGGTGGCCTACACTTCACAAATATGGTAAGGAAAAATTTAGTCATGTGATGTATGCCAAAGAGTAGGAAAGCCATATAGTATGGATGAAATGTCTTTAAATCCACAAGTTACGTTGCAATAATTTGATAAATGGGTCATAGAATTTGTAGGGATAATCAATCCACAAGAAATAAGATCAGGGGTAAGGTACATCATCAATGCGATGGAGTATTTGACAAGATGGGAATAAGCATCCCCAGTTACTAATTGAATCATAGAGATTGTTGTGGGGTTTTCGTTTGAAAATGTAGTCACAGGGTTTGGATGTCCACACATATTACTTAGTGATCAAGGAACCCACTTTATGAATACGACAATTGTTGCAATGACTTAGGAGTTTCAAATTGATCATCAAAAGAGTAATCTGTGTCATCCTCAGGCCAATGGAAAAGTGGAAGATTTCAATAAAATCTTAGAGAATGCCTTGACAAAGATTTGCAATGTAGGAAGAGATAATTGGGACCTAAGAGTTCCTATAGTGCTATGGACTTAGAGGACTACAAGTAAAAATTTGACAAGTCAGACACCTTTCAGGTTGGTCTATGGTAAATAAGAAGTGTTGCCAATGGATTTTATTCTACCTATCCTACACATTGAAGTAATCATTAATCTATTAGACTGTGGTGCAATAGAAGATAGATTGGCACATTTAGTACAACATGAGGAAGATTATTTTTTCATAGTTTTACATCAACAAGTTCATAAGGAAAGAGAGAAGTCTTAGAAAGATTGACACATCAAAAAAAAAAAAGTTTCAAGTAGGAGATTTTGTATTACTCTATGATAAAAAGTTTATGCAACACCTAGGAAATTTTAGAATGCCTTGGTTAGGATCCTATGTGATTCAACATGTAACAGAGACATGTGTTGCGTAGTTGGAAACCTTGAATGGAGATGTTCTTGGAGGAATGGTGAATGGAAGTTAGCTACAAATCTATAGAGACGACCAATAGTCTGTCCAGTAATATGGATTGCACCTAAACTCATGTATCATAGTATTTGTACTATAGTAGGAAGGAAAAACATAGAAAAACAAATAAAAATTAGAAAAAGGAAGGAAAAAAAAAGTAGTTATAGAAAAAAGAAAAATATTATAGAGTACAAGGCATAGGAGATTGCATAGAAGGAATGGTTAGCACACATCAGTATAGACCTACATAGAATAAAAAAATAATGCATATAAGAAAAATATTGTGAAGCAAATAGATGCAAAAGAAAGAAAAATTGTGTAGTTTTGCAATGAAACAACTGTTGGAAGCATTAAATCACAAACAAGATGAATATGAAGTGGGAATAAAAGGTCATAAAGACACCCTATAATCGGAAATGGAAAAATCCACCGAAAATCATGACAAATTGACAGTACGAGGGAAAAATCACATGATGGATTTGGTAATAAAGCTTCATTTATCAACCCCATTGGCATATTGGACAAGTTAGTTAAGGTGGGATGAGACATGCATAGTTGAAAAGGAGGCATAAAATAGTGGAGGGTCGCTACACATAAACAAATTTTCCATGCAAGAGTGAGTGAACCAAAGAAAACCAGAGTGGATATGAGTGCATCATAGATAAGCTACAACTACCATAGAGCATACACAGATCCAATTAAGGAACCATACACATAATATAGATGGCCCCACCAAAGGTTGTAACACCCTCAACAATAGCGTGAAAAAAATCAAAACAAATAGTAGATACACTAGAGGTTGAGGAAGTACCCGGAGCTTGGGCTTCAGCTTCATAAGCCAGCTTCCAAAAAAATTACAACCTACCTAGGATGGAAAACATGCCACCAATCAACATACCAACAAATGGGAAATACCCATTTGTAACATCACTAGTTCCACCCGGTGTAAGAGTTGAAGGAGATATGCTCGGCAAGGTTGCTAGCCTTAATTTAATGGATCATGACATCACTAACGAGTGAAAATTCCCAAAGTTGGCCACGTAAAAATTATTTTCTGCAAAGAGCATGTTGATCACATCAATGATAGTGATGGAAAATGTGTGTGGTAAATAGGGATGGAGAAGGACGGAATATTGAACCTGTTGCAGATCCCACACTTTAGACACAGTCTGGAAATTAATGCATGTGTAGAGCTACTACTCGACTTGACACTATGGATTGATCCCCTAGTGTTAATTGATACTGCGTTGATTTCATGAATTATAGGGCTCCAAACATTCAGTGAGGATCTGACCATTTTTTTCAATGAGGAAGGAGATAGAGCCCTCTCATAATCGATGAAGGAAATGTTCCATACTTTCAAGGGAAAAAGGGGACTGGATGTTAAAAACATCAGTGACACCAATGTTCGGTTTGCAACAAAGGTACTAGCCTACAGGTTGTTGTGAAAATGTAGGAAGGATGAAGTACCAAATGGAGTAATTTCATCTACAGAAAAATGTGTCAAAGGGGTCCAAATGAATTGGGCCACCTTCTTGGTGAACCAATTTCTGCAAGAATGTATTGAGGCCCAGAAAAAGGGCACAAAATTTCACTATGCATGGCTAGTAATTTTGATTGCATTGGTTGGATGGCAGGAACACTATCAGTGGATGAGAACATCTGGAAGAGGTAATATGGAAAGGAGATATGCCAACTTATGGCATAAAACAATTGAGAGAAGACAACAAGACACTAATGCCACATTGTTTGTATACTTGGAAAATATCACGTATCTAGTTTCACACACATCATGCATATTAGTAGAGATAGTGGAAACATAATAGGATATCACACATTTCAAATAAGGATTGCAGCACATATATGTGCAGGAAAATAAGGACCCAACACGCCAATGGTTTTCAACGAACTATAGGTTGACACTGAAATACGTCTTCCTAAATTGTGAATGATTGGGAAGAGGAGTGGAAAATCCCAGTAGAGAAAATGGGGCACCCAGAAGAGGAATAAGAGAAGGATAAGAGTGATGAGGAACTACATGACCATCAGGGGAATGAGAAGAATAATGGTGCAGGAGATATGTTTGTACCATCCACAATAGAAGAGCAACAAAAATTTCCAACAACATGTGCAAAAAGTAAGGATAAGGGGAAAGAACCGATAGGGGGGTGCGCAACAAGACTAAAGAACATAGAGAAACCCTGGTATACACTTTGACTAATGATGATATGGATTTCATAGGCTACCAAGTACGATATGTCGTAGAACAAATAATGGAGGAAGCAACCAGGAAGTAATAAGAGTAGAAACAAAGAGTGCATGATCGATTGACAACACTCCAACAACTACAGAACCAAGGGAGGACCATCCACAATCCTGGGAATGAAGTAGAGAGTGCACATATAGTCTTAATCCAGTTAGCAGTCAAGCATAGAACACTCTATATTGAAATGGAGCACAATAATTCCCAATGTCCAAATTAAAATAATAGGTGAATGTGCTAGGACTCCTGAACATAGTGGTATCGAGGATGTCGATACAATAGTATGATGTTGTGATCCAAGAAAAGAAGGAATTTGAAGGATGAGTGGAGGAGGTAATGAAGGAAAAAATCAAGGTTGAGGAAAGGGTGAATAAATCCCTCAAGGAAAAGGACAAAGCTGAAAGTATAGCTTAGAAAATAGAAGAAGTTGCCTAGAAACTATACAAGGACATTCTAGAAGTCCCCATAGTAGTAGAAGTTACTATGGAAGAAGAAGTGTTGAAGATTGGTGAAATTGTCAAGGGCTTCATATCGCGTATATAATATCTACAATTGCATAGTGAGCTAGGCACACCATCGAATGTCAAATAAGTAAGAGAGAGAATCATGATCACAACAATTGCTAACATTAAGAATATCGAATAAGAGTGTGCCAAAATTTGTGAGGAGAGCCTACAGATGTGGACCAACTTAGTGGAGGATCCAGAGATGAATGTTGTAGAGGAAAATTTAAGAGAAACACAAGAAAAGTCACAAAAATATTAAGAGAGGACCACTACACTTCCACTAGCGGAACGTATGACAACAATTTTGAAATAGAGGCAGTCATACTTTGAAGTGGAGAAGATGAGGGATAGGAAAAAGGTTCTTCAAGAGAGCCTTAAACCAATGCAGGAAAAAGAAACAAGGGTAATAGGAGAACTGACCACCGCACAAGGAAGGGTAATGCAAGCAGTGTATGAATTCGAAGAGAAACTTACAACTACATGACTACGTAGGGGGATGAAGAGATCGCAAAAACATGGGAAACAATCCTAACGGAAGTGGAGGTAGAAAAGGAAGACTCCCAAAATTTCATTGAGGCATGGAAGAGTATGAAACAGGATTGGTTGGCTCGAGATGATCCTTGTGAGTGTTGGGGGCCTGCTAGAAAAATAGAGGTGTGCAGAGGAAGAAGGAAGGATAGGGAGTGCACAACTGGGGTGCATCCAGGAAGACAGTGAGAAAAATAGGTTCATCCAGAAGTATAGCGTACATAGAGAAGAATAAAGTAGAGAATAAAGTAGGAGAAAAAAGCAAACAAAAAGGAAGGATGAAATCCTAACATGCTAAATATGGAAGGATGCCCAAAAGAAGGAAGAATAGGATAAAAGTAGCATGCAAAAGGAAAATAAAGTAAAATCCATTGAACAACCTGTTAACTGGAATAATCATGGATTGTAGTAGGGTTTTGGTAGGAGCCAAGTAGGGTTTTAATCCCTATATTGTATGTATAAATATGTAATGAGTTGGAAGAATAAGGGTTCCTCCTTGGTTGTTCCCGAGGGTTGAGTTCTTTGTTGAGTATTGTATGGTTTTTTTATGTTCCAATGAAGATAGGAATCAATTTATTAATGAAAGAGGTGATCGAGAGAGAGAAAGAGTCTTGCATTGCAGAATGACTATGTTAGGAGAAGAGAAATATAACCATGACATATATTTGTAAGCATAGTGTGGAAACCTACAGAAATTACCAAATGAATAATAAAGAAGTTAGTCATTGTGGACATAGCCCAGAGTTGGGTGAACCACGTTAAATCTTGTGTTCACTATATTTTGTGTGACTGTTTATGGAATCTATTGGATGCATGCTAGAGTAGATTTATCTTCTATGTATTCATGGCACAATAGTATGACTATTACAGTAATAATTTTATGTAGTAATCTAGAATATAATGTTAATATGAAATTGAGATCCACTAAGTAATATAATAAGAGAAATTACAAAATAATGCACACAGAAAAGATAAATAATTATGGGAAAAATAATCGCCTCTCATTCCCTCACTGCTACAGAAACTTGGTTCCTGCAGACCTAGTAGATACCTCGGGTGAGACATCATCTATGAAATCAGGTGACGTCGAAAGGGCCAGTGTTTGGTGGGTTTTCTTAGTCAAATATAACTCGAACCTAGGGTCTTACAAATTGCATGTAATGCCAACAAATGGTTATGTTGTCGGGACCCAGATTCTGTGATCAAGGGAATGTTTTGGAGGCTAACTAAGAAAGAGATCTCAGAATGGTTGTAAAGGAAGGAATGTGAGTTTTCTCGATTAGAGAGGATAAAAAATCAGATGAGTGACAAGCAATGGATGCAAAGGTATATGTATACATAACTGAATGAAATTTTCTTTGGCGAATTTCCAATTATTTTGGCCAAGTGGCTAGAGCGATTAGTGGAGAATACTTGAAGGTAAAGAACTGCAATGCCGAGGAATTTAACTCCTAAGTTTGTAAGAAATTTTAATTCCATAAGTAACCAAACCACTCGTGAAGTTTATTTCTGGTTGGAAAACATATTATGAGGATATATTACGAAATTTGTTGTAGATTTTACCCAATCATATAGTGTTGCATAAAGGGACTTTTTCAAAGGTTCACACATAAGGTTCATGAAATCATTAAGTACATGAATAAATATGTTGTTGTGTGAAAAGTGTGTAATGATGATGAAACATGACTACTAAGAGGGTTCACGCACATAGGGGAACCGAGGGATGAAAAGAGTATAGTCTGAGGATGAGATAGGAAGCGATGAAGAAATATGGGAGGGACTAAGGATGCAGAGAGCCAAAGAAGGTGTACCATAGGAAGAAGAATATTTTGGGTAATTGCATAGAGGAAGGAGGTACAAGAGGTGAAAGGTTGGGGCTAGGAAAGGAGAGTTTCGTAGTGAGATAGAAGGGAGAGGACCTTGCACAATAATCCAAATTGTTGAGATACCACACATAAGAGGAGAGGAAGAGGAGTTCTAGTCCAATCTAGTAGTAGAAGAATTGTTAAGTCCTACTCAAACTGAGTCCTGTGTCAAATCCATAGCCCCATGTGCATCACCACAATCAAATATAATAGTTGAAGACTTATCAAAGGCACTTATAGTTAGCAAGGGAGGACATATTAGTAGTAATCAAAGTAGTGGAAGCAGTGTGCAGAATTAGATTCAACCAACATCACCAATAGGAGGGACTGCAAAAAAAACATGGTAGGGGTAGATAACACCCTTAGACTACCCGAGTTCGATGGAGTTGGGTCAGAGGACCCAAAACAACATATGTTTGTCCGCGAAACAATCTGGGCTGCTAAGAACATCTAGGATGAAGTTGTGAATATTGTACAATTAGCAACAAAATTTAAAGGACATGCGCTAGTATATTACATGAAGCTGCAGAGTACCACACCTACATGAAAATCCATGAAATTATCAAAGATAAGACAAGCATTGGTGAAAGAGTTTAAGGAGACAAAGTGTGAGTCTCAGTACATTATGGAACTGAAGGAGATTAAATAGGTACAAATAGAGTCAGTATGGGACTTCGATCAAAGGTTCAAGGACCTAATGGGAAGGATGAATTTTCAGATCCTGGATCAACAACATCAGGAATGGTTTCTGACAGGACGTATACCACACATTCATAGGCCATTGATTCAACAAAAGGTTATGTCGCAACCCAAAGTGCTAGAAATTGGAATCATCCCCTGTAGAAGATAGTGGAGGGATGTCACAAGTTCAGACACATTTGGCCACACTGGCGATTCAACTAGAAGAACTTACAAAGGGAAAGGGAAAATGAGAGAAAGTCTGGTGTACCAAGTATAGGATGGAAGGCCATAACAAAGAATAATACACAAAATTCATGTAGTATTTGGAAACTGCAGCATTGAGTCCATTACCAGGAGGAGGGTATTGTGAGATATCTAATAAATGGGGCCATAATCCAATTGAGTTTCCATTACTATAGAGGTATCAGAGTACATCAAGGAACTTGATTTGCAACTTTTTCAAGTTTATGCGACATGAAGAGAAGGATTGTCAAGTTTTCGAATTGTTTATGGCGTCCACATCCGATATGTACATGATTCAAGAGGAGAATGTTGCAGCAGAAGGAGGTGGCTCACAATATAATAAACAAAGAGGCTTCAATCCAGGGAACAAAGAAAATTTTGTTAGAGGTCGAGGTAGAGTAAATTTTGGTAGAGGGGGAAGAAGACCGATAATATGTTATAACTGTAATCAACCTGGATACTTAGCCTGTGATTGACCAAATACATGTACAATGTGCACATACTATAGAGAATTGGATCATGTGAAATGATATTTTCCTCAACTAGTTGCAAAATGGAATTCTAGAGGAAACTAGAACCAAAATCCAAATCAGAGTGTGAAAAAAATATCAGCCAAAAACCACAATGAAGGACCAAGAATAGCAATTGTTATGTGCGATGGAGCTAGAAAATGAGTTGATATGATGAATGGGGGGAAGCAGACAGATCAATGGGTAAGGAAGAAATCAGGGCCTATGCGAACCATTGACCCTCAACAACAAAAGGAGACATATAAGAGGGAAAGAAAAGAGGTACTTGGACAGGATTGGGGAGAATAAACATCATTTACACCTCATGTAGGAAATCACATTGTGACATAGAAACCAACTACAAAGGTAAGCACACTAAAATAATTCCTGAGAGTTTGTGTAGAGATAATGAAATATGAAATTGTGTTGAGTACACTATATGACATGATTGATCATTGTGCATGAGGAAGGGAGACTCCATTCATATAGAGAGTGGTGAATTGGGTACTGTGCAGGAAGAGAACCAATCGAGAATTCATATTTAGTGCACAAATTGGGGAGTATGATGTGGATAATGTCATCTTGGACTTGGGATCTGATGTGAATGATTTACCTAATAAAAAATTGGATATGATTAGAAAACCCAAACTAGTATGGTCTCATATTCATCTAAGGTTGGTGAATCATCAAAAAATAGTAATGATTGGTTGTTTGAAAGGAGTACCTCTTAACATACATGGGTTGCATAGTGTGGCAGACTTTAAGGTTATTGATATCGTGGATGAAAATAAACCATATCGAACACTGATGGGACTAGAATAATATTTTGATAACCAAGTGACCATTAACTTGAAGAGAAGGGAGATGATAATTGAGGTTGGAGAATTGAAATTTACTGCACCCTTGGACCCATCAGAAGGAAAGAGATACATAGATCCAACTAGAGGAAATGACATTGATAACTTTTATAACATGGTTGCACAGATGGATGATTATGTCAACCCTACTGTAGATGGTGTGTTAGATTGGAGAAGTATCATTTCGTGTGCATCAGACTTAGATGAAGGTCTAGATAATTGGCAACAAAGGATGCATGAAGTGTCAACTAGACGATGTGCATGCATAAACGAATCCTTGCATTGGATTGGAACAGAGCTATGTGATCCATCCATGCATGGTGGATTAATTGATATAAGTTTGTTTGTAAAGTTATTTAAGTTGCAAGTACCCGAAGAGAGAATGTTGTTGGCACTAGATGTTGTCCTAAAAGTGACTCCATCCAGGTGGTGGGCTGCATAGAGAGAGGGGATGAAAGAGGGGGCACAGTGGAGAAACATTATGCAAGTAAGGTTTGGTAGTGAGGCAGAAAACATTGTGTAGAAGTATACATGATAGAGTGATCCAACAGATCATGTTGAGAAGTGCAGGGCTTTATGGAGTTTAGTATAGGGAATAAAATGGACACACATATTTATATACAAAATGGACACAATTCGAAAGAAATGGTATTTGTAATTGAAAATGAACATAGAGACAACAAGATGGGACGAGATGGTTCAAAGGTTTGAAGTCACATTTACATTTGAACATGAATCCTCAACAATAACCACAACACTATATTCTATTCAAAATAATATATTCTCAAAAGAAGGGTCGACAGAGGTGAAAGAGAAGGTGAAAGTTGAAATAGAAAGGATGTCAGATTCTTGAATCATTGAACCGGTAGAATAATCTGATTGGATCATTCCAATGGTAGTGAAAGACAAAAATATAGGAGGAATCAGAATCTGCGTGGATCTCAAAAAGATGAATGATGCATTTTTACATGACCCATTTCCAACACCATTCATAGATGAGGTACTAGAGAACATAGGTGGACAAGAAACTTACTCTTTTACAGATGGATTCTTGGGGTACCATCAAATAAAATTTTCAAAGGAATACCAAAACAATACTGCGTTCACAACAGAGTGGGGTATTTATCAGTATAGAGTAATTCCCTTTGGACTAAAGAATGCTCTTGTAGTGTTTTCCAGATTTTTTGTTGCAACATTCCATGAATTTATTCATAAATTCCTAGAGTTATACTTATATGATTGGACTATGTTCATTCTATTGAAGGATCACATAGAAGTACTCAGGATGTTGTTGGATAGGTGTAGATAGTTTCATATTTTGTTGACCCTAAAGAAGTGTATTTTTTGGGCATCGTTTGAAATTTTGTTAGGACATGTAGTCTGCAAGAAGGGATTGCTAGTAGATCCAACCAACATTGTAGTGATTCGTGAGTTAGAAACATAGACATCATTCATGTTACAGGTATGAATTAACTGAGAGGGGGGGGGGTGAATCAGTTAGTGTAGATTATTAACCATTTACTCTCATTTCTAACTTTGAATCATGAATCTTAGTGGCAGTGAGTCTTTACTGTGAATTCCAGAGTTATAAACCTAACGCAGATAGTATAAAGAACAACAATCACACACAGCATTCATTCACAAGTATGAGACACAGATTTTTCAAGAGGAAACCGAACCAGGGAAAAAACCTCGTCTTCTTAAGATGTTCAGCAAGCTTCAACTTCGTTACATCTCATCTTTTATGAGCACCAACTCATAGAGGCTACAACCTCTAATTGCCAGAACCAATTGGCTGAGAGCACCAACTCCCACAGAATCCCAGCACCCACTGGGTGGAAGCACCGACTTCCCTTTTTCTTTCAGCACCAACTGAATGAAGGCATCAACCTTCAGATTCTACAAGCACCCACTTGCAGAGAAAGAGACATACGT
>ML777104.1:1214910-1225257 GCA_009831015.1 Picea engelmannii | reverse complement strand
GTTCCAGCATCTACGTTTCAACATCTGTGATTCAGCATTTGTGTTTCAGCATCTACGTTTCAACATCTGTGATTCAGCATTTGTGTTTCAGCATCTACGTTTCAACATCTGTGATTCAGCATCTGTGTTCATCATACACAATCAATTGCCATCAATGACAACCTTGATCATCTGCGTCATCTCTGCTGTAGCCATATTTCCAACAATTCATACAGTTGAGGGAAACTCTGGGTCACACAACATATTTCAGAAAATTTATTAAGGGATACACGCAGATCACAACACTGAACAAAAAATTGTCGAAGAAGGAAGCAAAGTTTCAATGGAAAGAGGACTATCTGAAGGGGTTGGACACCTTAAAGAAAAAACTAGTGACCGCACCAATTTTGATCTTCCCATATTGGAAAAAAGAGTTCCATGTGCATGTATATTCATTTTCCATAGTGTTGGGCACAATACTATATCAACCAGGGGAGGGAGACATAGATCACCCAATTGATTTTGCAGGTAGAAAGTTGTCCATAGCAGAGAAAAATTATACTACCACAAAACGAGAAGGATTTGAAATGGTATATGTGCTACATAAGTTTAGACATTATTTATTGGGGTTTTAGTTTAAGATGTTTACAAACAATTTTTCATTAAAATACCTAGTCAACAAACCAGTGTTGGGGGGAAGAATATAAAGATGGATACTATTGTTCCAGGAATATGATTTTGAGTTTGTAGTAAAATCGAGGAAGTTGAATGTAGGAACATATCAACTATTGTGGATAGTATTAGGAGAATGTAATATGCCTAGGTTGAACCCAATTGTAAATATAAATACAAATGTGTGTAAGATGGTGAGTTGCTTGAAATAATTTTGTACGCACATTTCATGGCATAGTGCGCGCATGTATTGAGCAGTAAAATGAGGAAGTGTGCACATTCCAGGATACCGTGTGTAACATATTAAGTGCGTGCGATGTTGAGGCCAGGGAGCCTTTGTGTATATGACATGTTTTATAGGCTGATGAGCCAGTTATTATAAGCTAGGATGCTTATGTTTTGATTAGGCTGGAGAGCCTAGATGTTAAAGGTCAATGCACCTATTTTTGTATATGTCTCATGATTAATATAAAATACATCATTGTGCGTAGACTGACTAGGATAAAAAAGATGGGGGACTAAACTCCACTAGTTAGGGAAAGGGAGGGCCAAAAGTTAAGGAAAAGGGCTAAGCTAGGGAGCTTAAGACAAAAAGAAATATTATATTAATATTTCTTAAATCATAAAGTATGGATAATCATTTTATCCTAAGTTCTAAAGTTGGGGACAATTGTGCCAAAGTATCTCCCAACATGACAAGTGTCAATTTGGGGACATGCATACATATTGTGGGAACTTAATTCATTTTCCCATATTTTCCATCATTCAGTCATCCAGTCAATCATCCATGAGCATGCACACAACCATTGAGCTATCCTTCGTGGGATATTGAAGAGGTGGGTTGCCAGGCCCGTGAGAAATTCTCTAGGTGAGAGAATTGTTGGGAATTGATTTCCTGAAGGTGTTGAACTGTAGCTAGAGTGCTTTGAGACTTCTTGTCTGACCTATTGTTGAAGCTTGGAAAGGAAGTGGGGTAGCTGAAGGACTGTTGAGCATATAGGGGAACACTTCTTGGGGTGGGACAGGCATGTGGGGAATGAGGGACTATAGGTTGTTAGTTTGAATTGGCACCTGAGACAGGGTCTTTCCTATTGTCTATGAGCCTTTAGCTTGGTTAGTAATCCCTTTACTTGGGTGGAGTTTAGTCCCAGCTCGGGGGTGACTCATTGTTGAGAGTGATGAACAGTGTGGTCTAAGGTTGGGAGGTTCGTGGAAGGTCTACACAAAGTTGGTGACACTCTTACCAAGATAAGTTCCAATTGTGTGATAAATTTACATGCTGCATTGTTATTTACATGCTTATTTTTATCAGTTATCATATGTGTGGTTATAACTGTGTTTATTTTTATGGGTATTTGTTGTATATGTTGCATGTATATGTTTATGGTTATTTCAATGTGAATCTGTGTATTTACATATGTATTTGGCTATTACGCTTTATATATATGATTCTGCAAGAGTTATATGTGTATATATTTTAATTGCATGCAGTTAAAAAAAAACATTTATGTGGCATAGCTCAGTTGGATACTGGGTATGTTACAATATGTTTTGTAGAGAGAATAAGAAGAGTTATTTTTCATAGCGTGGACTGACATGGATGGTCGGGGGCATTACAATATGGTATCAGAGCTTCAGTTTTCAACATTGAGCCTAGATGGGCCCAGAATTTTAAGTTGAAGCGAAATGTCATAGAGGACTTATTTTGAAGTGGCCAAATTTCAGGTTGTAGAGCGTTCATGGTAAAAAAGTAACAACAACTGGGCGAAATTTGGGAAAAGCCCCAATTTCTATTATTAAATTCATGAGAAAATGGAGAAACTCGGCCACGTGATGAGATATTCCTGATTTAATATCTATTCTAGAAAATTCAGATCTAGAATGGGTTGAATTTGAAGTTACAATGAAGCCATGACAGATGGAGCGAGTTTAGTGGTTAAAATTCTCAATTCGCGAATTAATTTTGAATAAATTCATTCCAGAAATGTCAACTTACAATGACTTGTTGTTGCATAGGTTGAATTGGTGTTATCAGAATGAAATTGAATGAATTTCGTAGTTTCAAAATGTCTATGGTAAATTGGGGAAAACATTAAGAAAAAGCCCCAATTTCTACAACAAAATTCACAAGGAATTAATGCGCATATAAATGAATGTGCGCAGGTGGGTGCACTAAAAATTCATGATGCGCAGTGAAAATCTTATGATAAGTAAAATTCAGCACTGCACGACAAGATATTGGTGTGTTGGTGCATGCCGAGCAGAAAAATGTTAGTCTACAGGTGTGCACACTAAAATTTGGTGTCGTGCGGAAAAATGTTAGTGTGCAGGTGTGCACACTAAATTTTGGTGTCGTGCGAAAAAATGTTAGTGTGTAGGTGTGAACTCTAAATTTCGGTGCCACATGGAAAAATGTTGGTGTACAGGAGTGCGTGCTAAATTTATCTTTGCACAGTGTGCACACACATAATAATGATGTGTGTGGTGTCTTAGTGTTGGCAGAGCACAGAGGAGTTTTGTTGGTGCACGCGCAATGTGGGTATATGTTGTCAATAGTTTAGTTAGTGGTACACATAGAGTTTTGGTGCATGGTGGAGACATACTAAACTTTGACATGGTGCAGTATGTAGAGTATAATGCGCACGGAATATCATTGTGCGATACAAAAAAAACTGTGCGCAATAGGTAATACAACAAGAAACGAAACTACGTGTGGTAAATAATGGCGCGTGACATAAAAGTAATGTGCACAAGTTATTGGGGCGACAGAGAAGTGATACCCAATGGTTTTTAAGTGCATGAAGCATGATTTACCTTGTGTTTTTTCTGCGCATGATAAATATGGGTTATAGGTTGAAATTTGTGCGCATGAAGTCATTTGAAGGGTGAACAACAGCATAAAACCAATGATTTTTTGCTACGTTTTATATCATTTGAACACCATCTTTTTGCAGTGCGTTTTTGAGACCCTTAAGAGCATTTTTAGCAACTCACAAACCATGAGATAGAGGTATACCAAAGTTAAATTTTTTCTCTGCATCTCAAATAAAAGATCTCAGAGAGAGTTTTCTAATGGTGTAAATTTTTCATCAAACGGAGCTTTTATGAGAAAGTTACAGCACAAATAGTGAAGGGTAAATTTTAAGACCCATCTAACTTCAAAGGGCCATAAATTTCTACTTCAGAATCCGATTGAGGCACAGGAGTAGCCAATGGAAAGCTATTGAGCCATGGAAGACATTCCCATATTTCAATTAAATTTCTGGGCATGTTAAAAATGTTTAATATGGAAAATAAGATACCTGTAGTAGGCTCTAACTAGCAGCCAAGAACCTAGAAAGAGCTAAAATTTGGACAGAGTGTCCATAACATGTATATGAGGAAAACCAATTGAGATCCTATGAAAACTCCAATGGAGTAGGTGCAAAAATGAAAAATTGCAACGCAGAGTTGCACCAAGTTGGAAATTGAACAGAAAAATTAATGGAGAATTTTTAAATAGCCATAATGTTATGGTCAAGACTCAAAATCGAGCATGGGAGAAGGTGTTGGAAAGTGGAACCTAATTATCCATCCAGAAAATTGATCTAGCAATTAAATTTTCTAGGAAATTAGAGGAAATAATTATGATATATATTGAACCAGAATGGTTCATATTTTCATGAAAGTGTTGAAACAGTTAGCCTGACAAAGTTTTGTTGGCTGCACATTTTGTAGAGTTAACAACAATAGATCAGATCAAGATCAACATTGAGTCTATAGTAATGGAAGAGGCACAGGGTACTTATAGTCATGAGGATGAGATTAGAGGGATAGATGTTCATTTGGGCATTGAAGGAACAAACTCCAATGGACATGGAGAAGGAAGGGATGAAAACATGAATACGATAGAGACCATTAAAAATTTGTAGAAAGATGTCCAAATCCATAAAGCTAATAACGAAAGGCTTATGAGATTCAAAGAGCAGCAGGATGACTTCAACATGAATTTATTGTAGAGATTGAACATAATAGAAAATAAATTGGACAAGAAGAGTGTCTCAAGCAAATCAGGAAGTCACAAGCCTTCTGATGCGAAATGAAAATCTATAAGTATTAGTAGACATCACTAACACTCCCCAAGACATTCCAATAAGAGAGCACACAATAGCTCAAGTCCATCCGCTGTTAGGAATCACAAGAGGTTTTGGGTGGATGAGCTACGAGGAGAAATGAACAAAATCAAACCTCCTACATTTGATGGTGAGAACAAGAAGGATGAATATGCAGAGACATAGTTTTTGGGCATGAGAAAGTATTTTCAATTGCATAATTATTCTTCTCATGCAGAAGGTAGAATTGTTATCTATCATCTCAAGGGAAAAGAATCCATGTAGTGGGATCAATTTGTGCAGGTGCATCACATTAAAGAGAAAATTGTTACTTGGATGGAATTCAAGAAGCATTTCGAGAATAAATACTTGACTAAAAGATACTATGACAAAAAAATGAAAGAGGTTTTTGAACTCAAGCTTGGGAGTATGACAATAGACTAATATGAGAGAAGGTTTTTATAACTATTGAAGTGTGTCTCTTTCATCATGGATGAGAAAGCTAAGATTAAAAGGTATTTGAGTTGATTTCCATCCTTCATCAGTGACAAAATACAATATGATGATCCCAAGACATTGGAGGAGACCATAAGGCAAGATAAATTCCTATATGATCAACAGAAAGCAAGGCCAACTTTCCAAAAATCCTGGGAAGACAAAAATAAATTCAAGGTCGATTAGAGGAAGAAGGGATCTAAGCCACCATTCTTTGGAAATAATCCACAGGGACAACAAACTCCTAGAGATCCTAGAACAATTGAAATAGGGGGTCAAAGGCCAAGGCAACCACCTATTCAATGTTGGGGCTGTAAAGGATATCACATGTTCAGACATTGTCCTCGCAGAGGTGAAAAATCAAGAATTGTTCACAATGTACAGTAAGCTAAAATAGTGGAGGACATGGGAAAAAATGTGCCAAGGATCAATGCATCTCTGGACAACAAGAAAAAATAATATCAATCACATATGATTGAAGTAGAAGGTATGATAAAAAACCAAACCATTGCTATTTTAATTGATTTAGGAGCTATTCATAGTTATATAGATCCTAAGATGATGGAAAGTTTGCATTTTCCAAGAAGCAAGGATGGGAAATCTTGGTTGGTGCAGCTGGCTACAGGAGCCAAAAGAAAATTTAATGAGATGGTTAAGTCATGTCTTATGGAAATGAATGGATTGAACACAAGGGTGGATTTGAACATCTTACCTTTAGGTTCCTATGACTATCTAATTGGGATGGATTGGTTGGACCAGAATCATGCCATCCTAGACTATCATAACAAGGTATTTACTTGCTTGGATGAGGTAGGGACCCTAAGGAAATTGCATGGAATTCCCAGGGCAGTAACCATCAAAGAAATTTCAGCATTGCAATTGAAGAAATGTTACAGAAAAGGATGTCAAATATTTGCAACTCATATGGAAGAGACACCTAAAGATAAGGTGCCAAATTTAGAGGATCATGCAGTCTTGGAAAATTTTGAAGATGTGTTTAGGGAGGTACCAGGACTACCCCCAAAGAGAGATATTGATTTCTCTATAAATTTGATGCCTGGAGCAGCTCCAGTGTCAAAGAATCCTTACAGAATGAGTACACCAGAACTGAAGGAGTTGCAAATGAAGCTTGAAGAACTTCTGAAGAAGGGGTATATATGCCCAAGTGTGTCACCTTGGGGTGCCCTAGTCTTGTTTGTGAAGAAGAAATATGGAACATTAAGATTGTGCGTTGATTTCTTACAATTGAATAAAGTGACTATTAAGAACAAGTATCCTCTGCCAAGGATTGATGATATTTTTTATCAATGGAAGGATGAAAATATCTTTTCAAAGATAGATCTCAAGTAAGAATACCATCAGGTAAGGATTAAAGAGAAAGATATTAGCAAGACCTCCTTTAGGGAAAGGTATGGTCATTATGAGCTCACAGTGGTGACATTTGGGTTGTCAAATGCACCAGTTGACAGTTGTTTTCATGTTCTTAATGAATGGTGTTTTCCGAGAATATTTAGACAAGTTTGTCATTGCCATTTTGGATGAAATTCTCATATACTCTAAGTCAGAATAAGAGCATGAGCATCATTTGAGGATGGTGTTGCAATTATTAAGGGAGCATCAGTTGTATGCCAAATTGAGCAAGTGCTCATTTTATCAAAAGAAAATTCATTATTCGGGGCATATCATTTCAAAATATGGGATAGAAGTGGATCCTGAGAAGATAGAAGCCATTCGAGAATGGTAAGTGCCAAAGAATGTGACAAAGGTGAGATCATTCATGGGTCTTGTAGGATACTATAGGACATTCATTGAAGGATTTTCAAAGATTGCATGCCCAATCACTTCCTTGCACAGAAAGGGTGTGAAGTTTCAGTGGACATTGGATTGTGAAAGTAATTTCCAACACTTGATTGTATGCACATATGCATGTAAAGAAGGACTTGGTGGAGTCCTCACTCAAAATGGGTTTGTTATATGTTATGAATCAATGAAGTTAAAGGAGCATGAAAGACACTATGCCACTCATGATTTGGAGTTGGCAACCATAGTGCATGCCTTGAGGAAATGAAGACACTACCTCATGGGGAAAAGATTTGAGCTAAGAATAGACCATAATGGTTTGAAATATTTATTTGATCAACCAACTCTAAATGCTAGGCAAACCATATGGTTAGACTTTCTAAGTGAATATGACATTGATATAAATCATATCAAGGGGAAAGAGAACAAAGTGGTTGATGCACTCAACAAAAGAGTGCATGAATTTCATGCTACATACATTAGCATGTACCAATAAGATTTGAAAGAAAGAATTACAGAGGCTGCCAAATCAGATTTGCATTACAAGGTGTTAGTGGCAAAATTACAACAAGGTATTTTGCAGCATAAGCTTGAAGATTACAAGCTAGATAATGATGAAATTATCATGTACAGGGGTAGAATTTATGTACCAAATTCTAATGAATTGAAAAATATGATATTGAGAGAAATGTTTAATGTTCCTTATGCTGGGCACATAGGATATCATAAAACTATTGCAGCTGTCAAAAGACAATATTATTTGTCAGGCATGAAGAAAGAGGTTGTTGATTTTATTTCCAGATGTTTGGAATGTCAAAAAGTAAAGGTTGAGCATAGATACCAAGCTAGTTTTCTACAACCATTACCCATTCCTGAGTGGAAGTCGGAAGTTGTAAAAATTGATTTCATCACCAAATTGCCTAGAACAAACAAGCAACATGATTCTATCATGGTAGTTGTGGATAAGCTTACTAAAACTTCCCCTTTTTTTCCAATTAAGCTCACTCACAAGGCAGCCAACATTGTTGATTTTTATATGAGAGAAATTGCTAGATTACATGGCATACCCAAGATAGTTGTGTCTGACAAAGATCCAAAATTTACCTCCAAAAGTTTGGAAAGGACTATTTAATGGATTTGGAACAAATTTGAATTTCAGTACAACTTATCATCCAAAATCGGATGGACAAACAAAGAGGGTGAATCAAGTGATTGAAGACGTGTTAATAATGTGTGTTATGGATAAACCATCAAAATGGGAAGACTGCCTACACTTGGTAGATTTTGCTTATAAAAATGGATACCAAGCATCTCTAAATATGAGCCCATTTGAGGCACTTTATGGCAGAAAGTGAAACACACCAGTAAGTTGGGATAACCCAACAGACAGAGAAGTGGTTGGGACAGATTTGCTCAGGGAAATGGAGGAGAAAATGATAAAAATAAAACAAATTTAAAGGCTTCCCAAGACAGGCAGAAAAGCTATGCTGACAAATGCATAACTCACAGGGAATTTAAAGTGTGTGATCATGTATTCTTGAAAGTGAAGGCCAATAGAAGTTCCCTAAAGTTGGGAAATTGTTCAAAGTTGGAAGCTCGATGTTATGGGCCATTTGAAATCCTAGAAAGGATTGGTCCAGTAACTTATATGATTTCATTGCCAGCATTTATGTCTGTTCATAATGTATTCCATGTATCATTTCTCAAGAAATATACACCTGATGTTAATCATATTATTCATTGGAATCTGATCCAGGTGGAGCAAGAAGGTGTTTTCCAAGTGCATTTGGTGCACATTCTGGACCGAAAAATGAAAGAGCTCCGGAATCGAGACATAGGGCTTGTAAAGGTCCAATGGACCTGGTACGGTCCTGAGGATGCAATGCGGGCATAATACCAACATCTTTTTGAGGATTTTTGAAATATTTTTGTATGTGTGTACATGATGCATTAAGGACAGTGCATAAAATAAGGGGAGGGAATTGTAATATCCCTACACTGAACCCAATTGTAAATATAAATACAAATGTATGTAAGTTGGTGAGTTGTTTGATATAATTTTGTATGCACATTTCATAGCATAGTGCGAGCATGTACTACGTAGTAAAATGAGGAAGTGTGCACATTCCAGGATATCGCATGCAACATCTTAAGTGTGCGCGATGTTGAGGCTAGGGAGCATTTGTGTATATGACATGTTTTATAGGTTGGTGAGCCAGTTATTATAATGTAGGATTCTTATGTTTGATTAGGCCAGAGAGCCTAGATGTTAAAGGCCAGTGAACCTATTTTTGTATATGTCTCATGATTAATATAAAATACATTGTTGCATGTAGACGGACCATGATAAAAGAGATGGAGGACCGAAATCCACTAGTTAGGGAAAGGGAGGGCCAAAAGTTAAAGAAAAGGGCTAAGCTAGGGAGCTTAAGCCAAAAATAAATATTATATTAATATTTATTAAATCATAAAGTATGGATAATCATTTTATCCTAAGTTCTAAAGTTGGGGACAAGTGGGCCAAAGTAGCTCCCAACATGACAAGTGTCAAGGTTGGGACATGCATACATATTGTGGGAACTTAGTTCATTTTCCCATCTTTTCCATCATTCCTTACATCATTCAATCATCCAGTCAATCATCCATGAGCATGCACACACCCATTGATCTATCTTTCTTATCTTCATGATTGTATCTAAACCTGTATCCATAGCCATTCTCTGTTGGTGTAGTTGGTTAGCTTGGGACTAGGAATGAAGAAGTTGGTTGTCAAGCCCATGGGATATTGAAGAGGTAGGTTGTCAGGCCCATGAGAAATTTTCTAGGTGAGAGAATTGTTGGGAATTGATTTCTTGAAGGTGTTGAACTGTAGCTACAGTGCTCTGAGGCTTCCTATCCAGCCTGTTGCTGAAGCCCGGAAAGGAAGTGGGACAGTCGAAGGACTATTAAACAAAGAAGGGGAACACTTCCTAGGGTGGGACAGGCATGTGGGGAATGAGGGACTGTAGGTTGTTAGTTTGAGTTGGCACCTAAGATGGATTCTTTCCTGTTGTTTATGAGCCTTTAGCCTGGTTAGGAATCCCTTTACCTGGGTGGAGTTTAGTCCTAGCTCGGGGGTGAATCATTATTGAGAGTGATGAATAGTGTGGTCTAAGGCTGGGAGGTTCGTGGAAGGTCCGCACATAGTTGGTGACATTATTACCAAGATAAGTGCCAATTGTGTGATAAATTTACATGATGCATTGTTATTTACGTGCTTATTTTTATGGGTATTTGTTGTATATGTTTATGGTTATTTCAGTGTGAATCT
>ML777104.1:1171983-1200750 GCA_009831015.1 Picea engelmannii | reverse complement strand
GGCAATTTCTCTGGTGGACGTAGCCCACACTGGGTGAACCACATAAATCTGTGTCTCTCTTGTATTGTGTGTCTTCTGTGTTTTTTGTTTCTGCATTTGTTTTATTTTATTGCTTCGCGGTCCTGTTTTTCTAACAGTATTATGTGATGTTACCCCACTGGATGTCTATGATGTTCTCTTGGGCCAGCCATATATGTGGATACACCATGTTGTTTATGAGTCTTGACCCCATAGTATCATTGTTACTTTGTGTTGTTGGGAAAAACACCCTACAGACTAGCAAACTAGGTTCAGACTTGCATGTAGATTTTGACTGAAAAGAAACTACCGTTTTACCTACAACCTAAGATTAAAAGCCCTCTTTCACAGTAATCATGGAAAAGGACCACTAACCTTATTACTGACATTCGATGTAGATCCTCCGTTTCTCTTCGATTAGTTGCTTGCACTGATCCTTCCACAGATAACCTACACTCAAGACAAACAACAACTACGTATGCATGCTACTTATATACTCAAGGGTTAGAAATCGAGCATAAATTAATCAAACCATAGACAATTCATGCATTTGGATGGGAAAAGTATTATTTTTATTACTGAAAGTGAATTAACTTACAATAAAGCTGAGACCGACCACCGCTCCTTGAACTTGATCCTGGGATCCTCTTCTTTTGTCCTCCAACTGCTTTGTGTTAAATCTCCTTTGGCATGAGGAAAGGCTAAAGGGTTGGGACAATGTATTACGTAAATGGGTAGAGTTTCTTTGCTATATTTTTTCCTTCTCCAAATGGTACCCCTATCCCTTCTTTTATAGGCTAGAAGGAGCTAGGGTTTTGGACGAACCCTCGACCATGCATGGCCAGAAGTTTCAGTTAACTAACCCATATATTTTTGTTCCATCAGAAACTTTCCTTTTTTCGTGCTTTGTTAGGTACACGCGGGCTGTAGTGAGTCAGCCAGCATGCACACGCGTGCAGTAATGGGTTAGGGCGCGTGGGCCTTGACACAAGAGGATTTTCAAAGAGTTATTCAGTAGAGTTTTGGAAAAGAAGGGATATGAGTTGGATTCATGCCAGGTAAGCATGTGTGGTGCAATTTAGGGTTATAACATATGCCCCCTAATGTGTGAGGTTAGACGAGCATCTAATGGCCGAAATACATTACCAATCTTTACCGATGTGTCGAACGATTGAGCCCAAGGATCAGGAACCATGATGTGTTGTCTGCAAAATAAAAAATGTCTCACTGAGGCGGGCATACCCATGCTCGGGATAAAATATAACCATGGCTACCAATCAAATACACTGTAGATCCATGTCAAATAACTATAAAGAGTAGCCGCGAATAATACACAGTGGAGCTACATCTCAAAATCAGAAAGATATACATATAGAGTACCCATCTTCCAGAAGCTGATTCGACCTGATGGTTGTACTTCATAGCTCAAGAAACAACTTCAAAATCTTCTAAAAATTGGGTAGGAGTGTAATATGAGTGTACGAATGCACTACCCGGAGATCTTTGATGGCTCATCGGTTATGGACTTGATAATCTTGATGATTGGACTAAAGGCTTTAGTGATTTTGAACAAGGACTTGATTGGACGTTCAGGATGGTCGGGTATGCGGACAAGAGACATATTGTAAAGGGGCCGACTCAGGCTTAGTGACAAACTTACCTTGGACAATAGCACGACAAGTGATAAGACTCAAGCATCATATATGTTAATCATAAGTCTATGAAGAAGGAGGCAACGCAAACTCTCCATATGTTTGGAAGAGTAACCAAATGGTGGAGGACACAACTCTATATAGCGAGAAAAGCTTCCTAAGGTTGTACTACATTCCATAGTCTGACGATCAAATAGATAGATGTGCTTTATCAAAGGGCGACTCATTATGCTACCAATAAAGAAAATACTTTTCCCATCCTCTTTTTGGGGTATATTTGATATTTTTGTTCTTTTTGATAATTTTGGAAAAAGAATAAAGGAATATTACGTTACAATGGAGGAATGAGTACCGCAAACATATAATCTCAAGGCACAAGGACAAGACTAATGTTCTGGTAAAATGATACTCAGGAAAAATCCTTCGGCGACCAAAGGTGTTAAGATGTAGAAGCAAACTGTCACAAGGCTGGTGGATAAGGTATGCAAATGCGGTTGATAGAACACACAATGGTAATGTCCTTCGATGTAAGTTTAAGGAGCCCAGAGAAGGTAAGCTCGGTGGTTTTTCATGTTTAGAGAGTCTGAAAAAGCATAAAAGGAGACTCTGTTGGGGTACCTTTTTCGACAATAGTCTAGTCAGTTCGAAAAAGGGATAAAATAACACCGATTCGACATCAATTCAAAACCATTTTAACAAGTGTGATAAGGACAAGATCACTCGGCTATTTTTTCACTTTTAAGGAGTTTGAAAAAATCTTAACTATGGACTCCATCAGGAATATTCTTCTGGACCAATTTAACGAGTGTGAAAGAATAAGGTCACTCGACGATCTTTTCAATTTTAAGGAGTCTGAAAAGGGATTAACTATGGACTCCGTGGGGATTTATTTTTCGTAAATTTAGTCCCTTGGGCCCGAAAAAGGAATAAAGTTATACCTAAGGATACTCTTCTAAAGAATGGGAATTCGATAGAGTATACCTTTGTTCGTAAAGTTGACCGTTCGGACTGAAAAAGGGGTAAACTACCGCCGGATAGACGTGACTTCAAATTTCAGTTTAATGAGCGTGAAAGGCCACAAGATCGCTCGACAATATTTTCATTTTTAGAGGGTCTGAAAAGGGCTTAAAAGGAGACTTATTATTTTTTGGGAGTCTTGAGGGTGAGACCAAGAGTGAAAAAGACTCATGAAAATGAGGCTCAAACTCATATTCAGGAAAGACTATACGGACTCCCGAGCCTAGAGTGTTGTTATAAATGGCATGGAAACCATAATGCAACCATGTTTTGGTAAGCTCTACCACCAAGTTGCGACACTTCTAGATAAGATATGACAGTTCTGTGTCACAACCTAATGGGATCGATCCTATAGTAGAAGAAAAAGACAACGATATGCAAAAGTTGGGGTGATAACCTAACCTATAGGCTCAAGTTAATTTTTTTTTTTTTTTTTATATGTGAACCGTCAATATTTTCTCAAAACTCAAAAAACAAAGTCCCAATACCCATTCAAATGCCTCCCATATAACTTTTGAATCATTCTAAATGGTTTTGGGTATAAAGAAACTAATAAGGGAGGCCAAAAAAGTGACAAAAAGAGACCAAAAAGTCTATAAATAGAAGCTGGCATCTCATTATCACCATTGTTGATTTAGAAATTGACTCTGGAGCCAAAAGACCCCCTTTTCCAAAGATAGTGATTCTGAGAGCTACAGTGGATGAAACGAACTTCTGTTTGTACCAAGTAAGTAAAAAATCCCTTATCTAGCTATTCAATACTTCATTTTATTTATTTAGTTGGTTTTTTGGGTGGGAGTCGACCTTAAAAAGGTCGGCCCTAGGTACACGTGGGCTGTCTCTTGATAGGCCGCGTGTACACGCAAGAAGAGTAAATTTTTCCCTCATGTACACATGAATTTCACCTCTATAGCCCACGTGTACCCCCCTTTTATGATAAAAAAGAAAACTAAAAGGAAGTACTGACCCTCCTTTACCTTGTTGTGTTGGCAGGATGTATGTCCAGTGGAGGGAAAGGGAGTATGAGGCAATCAATGAGTTGGTTGCTGCAGATACAAATGTGGTGGTTGTGTTAATGCAATGTGCTTTACTCAAATTCTTTCTATGTCCATTTATGCATGTGCAACCAAGGCTACTGAATGCCTTGATTGACTACTGACATCTTGATGCAGAGGCATTTATGCTAGAGGGGAAATCACTGGTGCCCACCACCAAGGATATTTACTTTCTGACTGGCCTCTCAAAGAGAGGGGAACCAGTCAACTTCCAGGCATTTCCTGTGGGGCCGAGTAAGATCTCGGAATTGATAGCTGAGCACCGTGAGGCTGGGACTGAATGTGTGGGCTCCTAGGTACCCATTAGCAAGATTACCAACTTAGCGCTACAAACTATCTTGTTATTGATTGGGCGGATTACCGGCTCAACAGTCGTGCATCAGGCTTCGCATGCACAGATGAACTGTGTCATTCAGTGCATGACTGCACAAATTTTTGATTGTAGTACCACATTGCTCGAGTGCATGAAGAGGCAATTGACAGATTTCCATCAGCGGACACAGAGGAACTTCGGGTTCGAGACCATCTTGTGTTCATTCTTTTTTGAGAGATTTCTGAGTTTCATTCCTCGGGTTGTAGTACGAGCACATCGGGCCTCTTTCCCTACAGTGTGTAGATGGGCAGTATTACTGCCGCGATAGGGTGGCGGAAGGAACGTTGAGTCCTTTGATGATGATTTCTTTGCTTGGCTGTCACGACAGATCCCTGTTATCGAGGACTACCCGTATGTAGGGATATATTTCTCTAGATATTTTGAGATACCCATGCCTCCTGGTGAGGAGCGAGGGGAGATGGGTAAGTCTCCACCTTTGTAGTTTTTTTTTGTTTTCATATGTAATTTTTATGTCTTTTTGTTATATATATCATTTTTTTGTATGCCAGAGTATTTGACGGGTAAATGTTTGTTGCATGTAGATGTGGGACATGTGCGACCTGCCGATTATGCACGGAACAAGCGTCACCCATGGCCAGAAGCCGCAGCTGCCACTGCTGGGGGAGAAACAGTAGCAGGGAACCTCCTAGCAGGAGAGGTTGAGAGGGTCCTTAGGAAAATTGAGCGGAACTTCACTGCACTCACTCGCACAGTCCCGATGGAAGAGATAGAGGACCTGCCGCCATCCATGCAGCCTCATGTTGTGGGGGCACCTCAGACATCGGTCTGATTGTTTAGGCATTTAGTCTGTGTTGTGGATGATTATAACAGGGCCCATAGGCCCTAAATAGACTTAGACTTTTTTATGTGCCACAAGCACCTACTTGTATATATTTTTTGAGGGCATAAGCCTAGTGACTCGTTACTATTCCCATTTTTGAGGCGCTTGCGTCCATCTATGTACTATGGTTATTTTATGATGTTTATATATGGTTTTTATCTTTTTGTGTCTTATGGATTATGTGTGCAAAAATGTATTTACATGTTTATGTCCATGCTCTATTATATGTGGGCAAGATGCCAATCTAAAATTTGATTAGCTAGAGTATCTGTAATTTGGTTTAATCTCCTAGGAACATGAAAATATGTAATATAATCAAAGTTTCATTCTAAGAGACGTACCCTAAGGAATCATCGGTGTAAAGTTGGATCATGAACCCGGTATACTCTGTTTAGCTGCGACACAACCATTTGAGAGTTGAGATAGACCCAAAGATGAGAGATACCCAATGACAAGGCATCATGAAGAAACTCAATAACTGCACTATACTCGATGACATTATTTGTGGTGTCACCTAAGCATATACCTCCGGAAGATAACAACTGACCCTAAGGTGTAAAGATTACCCAAGCTGCGGAGGCAAGCCTCCGTGTGTGTCAACTAGCACGTCTACATACCCAATGAACACCTCAGACTCACTTGACATCTACCATATTGATGAAAGATAACATCAATGACACGTCCATAACACTTTAAAAGAAACTTAAAAAGTAATTATACAAAGACTATACATATGTTACAAAAAGTTACCCATAGTGACCTATCTATGAGTAATACTTCTTGAGGTAGAGCCCATTTCTAGGCTCCGCCAAAGAATTCCCTTCAAAATCAACCAAACAATAAGCGCCCTTTTTTAATACATCTTTGATAATGAAGGGTCTGAACCACATGGGTTTAAACTTTCCTGCCCCCAAGGGGTCCTTGTCTTGGTCATAGACCAGGACAAGGTCACCTTCAGATAAAATCCGAGGACGAATGAACCTATCATATTGACACTTGACCTTATGTTTATGAGCCTCGTTGGCTAGGGCCGCATTGCGACGTTTCTCATAAAGATGATCAGGGTATACTAACCGTTCTTCAAGTGGAGAAGTGTCTAGCAATAACTGTACTGACAATTTCAAAGATGGGATTTGACATTCGATGGGCAAGACTGCCTCCAGCCCATAAACAAGTTGAAAAGGTGAGAAATTGGTTGCAGTCTTAACAGATGTTCGGTAAGCCCCTAATGTCGAGTATAACATCAAATGCCAATTTGACTTGGCTGAGTTGATAGTTCGCTATAGAATCATCTTAAGAGTTTTTTTTATAGCTTCCACATGCCCATTGGCTTGGGGGTAGTAAGGTGATGAATGTTCCTACCATAAACCAAGCTTTGATGTTAATTCGCTCATCATTTGGTTCTGAAAGTGACTTCCATGGTTAGTGACAATCTCTCTCGGGATGCAAACCTTGCTATGATCTGGTTGAGTAAGAAGAGAACTGCAGTCTCTCCATCATCTTTAAATGTTGGCATAGCTTCGACCCACTTAGTGAAGTAGTCGACATCTATGATGATATAGCGATGCCCCCTTGCTGACGAGGGGTTGCATGTAGTGTAATAAATCCCCCACTTAGTGAAGGGACCAACTGTGATGACAGGAAACATAGGAGCGGGATGTGCCCTCATCTTCCGAGAGAAGATTTGGCATGGATGGCACTTCTTGACCGATTCTATACAATATTTGATAAGTGTCAGCCAGAAGTAACCTGCTCGTAGAATCTTTTGGGTTGTTTCCAACCCAGATAAATGACCGCCACAAGCTCTAGTATGGAAATCGTTGAGCACTATGATGGCCTCCTCATGAGTGAGACATCGACGCAAGATGTAGTCTACACCTCTCTGATACAACATATCATCAAGTATGAGATATTTCTTAGCCTGATGGCATATCTGCCGACACTCATCATGAGAAGAAGAGGTGGGGAACTTCAAAGTCTGGAGATAGATAAGTATATCTCTGTACCAGGGGTCTGAAGATGAAATCAAAAACATATCCCCCCATATAGGATATTCCTCAGGCACAACGTCACCTGACTTAACCGGAAGTTACAAAATAAGCTCTACGAAGACCAATGACTTCTTGGACTTTGTTGAAATGAAGTCTAAGTCAAATTATTGGAGGATGACTATCCATCTACTGATTTTTCCACCTATAACTCGTCATGTCAACATGTACTAGAATGGATTCATGACAACAATGATGGTGGTCTTGTGAAATATAACATAGTGACGGAACCGTTGAACAACATGAACTGCTGCCAATGCAGGTTTTTTGATATGGGAAGAATTGAGTTCCGGTCCTACGAGGCCTCGACTCAAGTAATAGATCATGTATTCTGAAAAAGAATCGTCTTCCTGAACTAAAACCATGCCTATGGTGGACTCTGCGGCAGCCAGATATAATAAGAAATCTTTGTTATGTTTAGGTGGTCGTAGCAGAGGTGCGGTTGTGAGGGTGTTTTTTAATGTGTTGAAAGAGCATTGAGTGGCTTCATCCCAAAAGAAAGGAACGTCTTTCTTTAGTAAATGCATAAAGCCCTTGGTGATTTCGACATAGTTGGCGATGAAGCATCGTAAGAAGTTCGCCTTGCCTTGTAGACTCTGAAGTTGTAAGATTGTGAGTGGGGGGGGGCAACTGGATTATTGCCTCCACCTTAAGAGGATCGACCATGATCCCTGTTGTTGATATGATGAAACCTAACAAACATCCTGACATTACACAGAAGCTGCATTTGTTTGGATTCAAGCGAATCCTGAAGTAGCGACATCGTTCGAAGATTAGTCTAAGGTGCGTGGGATGATCCATTCGCTTGCGAGAGAATGATGCTAAATCATCTAAATAGGCCTCGACTATATGTTTGAGGTCATGAAAAGCAAAAGACATGGCCTGCTGGAATGTGGCTCCAATGTTTTTAAGGCCAAAAGGCATCTTACGATATGAAAATGTACCCCACGGACAAATGAATGTCGTTTTGTGTTGGTCTTCAGGTTTGATTTGGATTTGATTATATCCCGAAAAACCATCCATGAACGAAAAGGCTTCACAACTGACACATTCATCAATTATCTGGTCAATGAATGGTGTTGGAAAATTATCTTTGGGACATGCCTTGTTCAAATCACAGAAATCAGTACATACACGAATCATGCCTTGTTTTTTATTGACTGGCAAAGGGTTTGACACCCATTGAATCAAATGAATAGGATAAATGAAACCCGCCTTTAGAAATTTCTCAACCTCAATCTTGATGGTTGCTGCTTTCTTAGGATTGACTGGACGAAGTTTTTGTTGAACAGGCTTGGCATCAGGATAAGTTGTGATTTCATGTTCAACTATTTTCAGATCAATACCTGGCATTTTCTCATAAGACCAGGCAAAAATGTCATAGAATTCTTTGAAAAGATCCGTGTAAATTTGAATCTTTTCGGGGGAACAATCCGCTCCGACGAAGACATTATCCACGACGCCAGGGTTTAAGGAGATGTTGATGGGTATAGTTTCAGCGATAGTCGCCATATTTCCCTCAGCATAAATTTCCTATGTATCTAAGAGGTTAATAGGACATGGCTGATATCCCATCATGGTAATGGTGAATTCTCCTACATCGATTCGGCTTAACTCTGGGAGAAAGTATGATCTGTGATGAAGATCTTCCCAAGGTTTGTCTGGACTAGTCATTGCTTTGATTACTGCTTCTTCAAAAGGCAAGACTAAGTCTAACGAATCAACGTTAGTGAGAGAACCCTGAGCCCAAATAGGCTCTAGAAGTGGATCTAACTCTTGTGCGGGAGTCGGATCAGGGTTAGCTGAAGCTTGCTAGACTAAAGAGTACGCTACTTCAGCGGCCAACAAGGGCATGGAAATTCCTGAGTGCCCTGTCTCATCCATCATGGCTAATGGGGAAGGAAGAATCCAAGGATCCTCAAAGTAAGTCATGCGGAACGACGAAACTTGAAAAATCTCAACCGTATGGTGATTATATATAAATTTGACATCGTCGTGAGGAGGTGGGTAATCGAAGGTACCCATCAAGGATGGGCACAATCCAACTCCTACGTTAACAACACATGGTTGAGGATTATCTATCATTAGGACTGTGGATACCCCCAAAGCTGGGTCAGGTCTGGAGAAGGACAATTGATCGATGGTCACTATCCGACCTTCATGTGGAAACAAAAAGACTAAGAAAACTGTAGCAACCACAGCTTGCATAGAATAAGTCCAACTCCATCCTAACACGAGGTTATAGTCAAGGGGAGCATCGACTACCTCTACTTCGACACACATAGTCTTCCCTCCTAACTACATAGGGAAAGAAGGAACGATGACATGTGGTTGGAAAGAATGACCATCGAAAGCAGTGAGGAGAGTAGGTGATGGAGAGAAGGCGGGATGGCCAATGGCCTTCCAACATGCTAACAACATAACGCATGTCGTGGTGTCCTCGTCGACCACCGTGTGGAAGATATTCCATGTAAAAGTTTTCGTGGGATGAGTCACTACTATCTAAAACGCTACGTGGTAAGACAAATGAGGTTTTAATTCGGTTGTATCTAACATGATGGTAACCAGATTAGAAGTCTCAGTAGAACCCAAAGAGGTTAACAAGGCTTTCCTCTGAGTAGGGCAGCTTTGGAGGAAGATATGGGAGGTAAAGAAGATGACCTTTCTCAGAAGTACTTGGTTTACTATAGTTGTGCACTCTAGTCGTTATGAAAGCATCACCTCTAACCATATATACGTTTGCGAATGAGGGATTGTTTAGAGGAGGGCAGGTTTCTTGGCTGCCCCCTTCCGTGCTTGTAGAGGCTTGAGTTAAATTTTGCCCATGTTGAAAGGGATTAGTCAACACTACTTGTTGTTGCTATGTGACAAAATTTTGGGCCTCTGCAAGTTGAGGACAAAGACGGGTTGGGTGGTCTTCCATGCACAAGTTTCACAGATACCTCGCCTTCCGTTTTTCTGTGTTGTCCCTGCCAGCATTATCAGTGGGTTTTTTATCCCCCTTACCCTTCTTTCATTGTTTTTTCTTCCCTTCAGGCTGCTAGGGGGGCTTTAGGTTAGTCGATTGCATGAAGTGTACTTCCGACGTTTGAGTAGGAGGAGCAGGCAAAGTAGTAGTTTGATTGGCTGCTATGTGTTGTATGGATAACTGTTGCAACTATTTTGTCAATTGCTCAGCGAGCTTGGTTTGTGATGAACCAACAATACAATCAGCATGTGGTCCAGCTCTCTGTCTAGTTTTATCCAGTATTGAACATGGTGCATCTAGCAAGATGTTGTATAATAAACCAGACTGAGAATAGATGAGCTCAAACTATTGAGCCCTCATGATGGCATCTTCTTCGGAGAAAAATCTGGAAGTCGCGATGTCTTTGGATAACTGTGGGACCAAAGACTTAAGGAACCAATCAGGTAGGAATGTTGGTGGGATGGGTACTTTGATTAGACTCTTATGGTGTCTCCATTCTCAGATATGATCAGAGATATGGTCCGTTGTTGTCTGTTCAAAATTGGTGAGCAGCTCTGTGCCAGTGTCATATCTCACAGGTAACTGGAAATGGTCAAGGAAGGCCATTGCTAGTTCTCCAAAATAAGAGTATCATGAGCGATCGAGCTCGATGTACCATTTTGTGGCACTCCTGATAAGAGTATGTTGAAACAATCGCAACTATACGGAGTCATCTTTCAATGATTTAGATGAACACTAAAGATGGAAGGTAGTCACATGATCACCTGGATCTTCATTAGGCTTGGCCTCAAACTTTGGAATGTTCGAAGGCAACTTCATTGGCATAGGAGGCCAACGTGGATCATGAAAAATAGGATCATTTAACAACCTTGTCAAATCTAGCAAGTGTAATGTTGCCAGGAATGGTAATTTGGGTTGCTGTTGATAACCTAGGAAAAAGGGTCCTGGAGTTTGACTAGCACCAAGTTGCCAGGAAAAGTTTGGCTGCTGGCCCGGATTCTGGTAGAAACCATGGCCCTGACCAGCATAAGGATTTTGCATCTGTGGAGACATCATTGGCTAATTTCCCATAAAGGATATAGGGTGTTGGGCATGCATCATGTTCGAAGGAATTTGGGAAGGATTACCCCATGCCGGTTCTGATGGGAGAGGCATAGTGGTCTGTCCAGGGTTCCATTGACTATGGAAAGAATTACCCCAGAATGGAATTCCAAAGGAGGGAACGGATCCTTGTCCTGAGTTCCAAGGTCCTGCTATATGTTCCCCCTACGCAAGAATAGTACCCTGTGCAGGAGTAGACTGTCCAAAAATGGGATTGCCCCTAGAAGGGAAAGAAATTGATGAGAAAGTGTTGTTACCAAACGTCTCATTCCAAACAAACGGTGTCAAACCTACCGGCGTGTTGTGTGTAGGTGTTCCTTGACTCCCTGCTCCAAATAAACTAGTGTGTGTAGGTTGCCCAGTGAACTGTTGATGCAGACCACCAAGCGAAGGGGACAAAGGAGGGATATGACCTCCTGCATAAGGAAAAGCGTTAAAAGGGACAAGAGTGCCCCCAAGTTGACATTGCAGAGGAGTGTTAGATCTCCCTGCCCCCAAACCCAAAGTCTGTAAAGTGGAGTAGGTTAGTGAAGGACTTGTACCCGAACTAGGCATATCGTATGAAAATGGAGGGCCTGTCGCACTAGGTGTGAAGGGGGTTGTGGCCACCGCTATAGATGGGTTTGGTCCACTATGTGACATAGTTGCGGCCGAGACCATGGTGGCTCAGACCGATGATGATAAGTTAGGAGATGATTCATCTGTGGTAGCAACTGTGGTGGGAATGGAAGAATTCCCAGAAGAAGTAACAACGTTTGTTTCCATAGCTGCATGAGGCACTGACTAGCGTTTGTGAAATTGGATCGATACAATAAATAGTGCCAAGAAATCAGTGGTTGGGGTTTCAACCAAGCCAAGATTGCTGGTTGATTACTCTGGGAGTTATTCAGGCACAAAGGTTTGTAACCCGATTTCTTCAAAAGACCCTTGTTGGTCTAGCTTCCGCCTTAATGGTGGCGGGGGTGGCTCCAGTGTAACCGGCGGCAGGCCAAGAAGCCTTTGTGACTGATGAAGCTCGGGATCCTCCACTATGTGAGAAGATCCAAAACATGCTAAGGTATTCTACATGTTCAAAAGTAACACACACTAAAAAGAAGCCCCTAAGAGATAAGACAAGTAATCACTAAACTATTTGGAAGAATAGTTACAACAACCAACACTAGAGAAACTTATCGGTGCAAGTGCAACTCGAATACGGAAGAACCCTCTGGGTATACTCTGCAAAGTGTGGCCCGATGTCTATCCTAGGTACCACGGTATACCCCCGCAGTCACCCGTGTATGTCCCTAAAAATATTGGCAACTAGGTTGCCAGCATGCGAACAGTCACCAGGCGGGTACAGTTGAAAGTCGGGTAGACCACAATGAGCAGGGTATCAAGCCCAAAACCTGTCAAGGGTATCGAGAGAAAATGGTCCAGAATAAAACTAAGGACTTCGAATGGATTCAAGACCCATGAAGCCTAGTGGCAAATGCAAACGACGAAATCCCAAAACAAGCCCTCAATATCTATTCTCCACTACGATTGGTCCGGCTTTGGAGGGGTTATCACCGCTACCTTTCCGCACGTGACCTCGTATTTATCCCCTGTGTTAGAGGGGGGTCCCAGATAACTTCCAAAAAACTATACTTAGACACTTCCTATCGCAGACTCTAATGTTTGGTTTTGAATGGCCTTGGAGAGTTTCCTCTCCAACCTAATCCAAGGCCCTAGTCCTGAACTAGTTCATGAACCCTACAAACAAAAAGTCTAGTAGATTTTAAATTAGCGTTGATTTTATGTATTTTTCTTACGTCGAGGGGTACGAGGGTGAAACTGATGATGTGTAAAGATGAAAGAAAAAACGAATGAAAAAAGATGGAAACGAAAGACTTTTACTAAATGCAAAATTTCAACAATTTTTCACAAAGAAAGATTTCTTTTTCTTTTTAATTTTTCTAAGATTTTATACCTTAAAGGAATTTCGCTCAACTACAAGCTACTTATGCTCTAAATGCACTGCAAAAACTTATGAAATAAGATACTTCTCCCTAGCTAATGATGCAGAAACACACTCTTCAACCAAAGAAGAAAATGAAAAGAGATATTTTTTTTTTTTAAGTGCTAGTAAAGCAACAAAGGGAAAATACCAACAAGCACAAAACTAAGAAAAACAAATTCTAGCTTAAAGCGTAGATCGCAAAGAATCAAAGTAAATAATCACACAAAGACTCTAACGCTTGTCTAAAAACCATAAAAAAAAAAAAATATATATATATATATATATTTTCTGTCAACTATTAACTGAGAAAAAGTAGGCTAAGGGTAAGATGACTTAACCTACTGACTGTTCAAACCTAGACTCAAACACCTAAGAGGAATACTTCTTATCAAAGGAGGGGATGACTGCCCCACCCTGAACAAAAAGTAGCCTGTCCAAGCACACGACTGAGACTAAAACAACACGCGTGCAAACGCGTGTTGAATAGAGACAGAAAGCATGTACACGTGGGCTGACCTTATACAGGCTGCGTGTATATCTAAATCCTAAGGAAAAAATGAAAACAGGTAGTCCAGAGAAGGAAGAGTCCTCTGGTATTGATAACCAAGGTCCCCTGAAGGCTAGGATGCTATTTCTTAACAGAAAAAGACAAATAATGTAAGGAATAATAAGGAAAATAAAAAGCAATCTGAGATAGGACTGTGAACCAGCAAGACTCAGACAGGATTCCAGAAAACCCCCTGAGAATGTGAAATTCTGACAGGGAAGAGGAGGACTGCCTCTAAGGTTCTCTGAATTCCTACACGCTATTGTTATCTCTACAGCTAGCGTTCACATGCAGGTTGTAAGAGGATAGGGCGTGGGTACATGCATGCAGGCCTTCTGCAGGCCGCGTGTACCTCTATGTGTCCCGACAACTACCGTCAAGCAAAAGTTAGGGAAAATTGGTATGGAAAACTAGACTCCCTACTAGCTCAGACCTTACAGAAAAAGACAGGCAAATAAAAAACAGAAAACCTAATCTTTAAATTACCCAAAAACTCAAATAAATCCAGAAACCCTAAAGAGTATTGTCCCCAGTGGTGTCGCCAATTATGATGTTGGGAAAAACACCCTACGGACTAGAAAACTAGGGTCAACTTGCATGCAGATTTTGACCGAAAAGAAACTACTTTTTTACCTACAACCCAAGATTAAAACCCCTCTTTCATAGTAAATGCATGGAAAATGACCACTAACCTTATTACCTGCATTCAATGTAGATCCTTCGTTTCTCTTCGATTACTTTCTTGTGCTTCTCCTTCCATAGATAACCTGCACTCAAGACAAACAACAACTACACATGCATGTTACTTCTATACTCAAGGGTTAGAAATCGAGCATAAATTAATCAAACCATAGACACTTCATGCATTGGGATGGGAAAAGTATTCTTTTTATTACTGAAAGTGAATCAACTTACAATAAAGCTAAGACTGACCACCGCTCATTGAACCTAATCCTGGGCTCCTCTTCTTCTGTCCTACAACTGCTTTGTGTTAAATCTCCTTTGGCATGAGGAAAGTCTAAAGGGTTGGGACAATGGATTACGTAAATGGGAAGAGTTTCTTTGCTATATTTTTTCCTTCTCCAAATGGTACCCCTACCCCTTCTTTTATAGGCTAGAAGGAGCTAGGGTTTTGGACGAACCCTCGACCGTGCATGGCCAGGAGTTTCATTTAACTGACCCATGGATTTTTGTTCCATCGGCAACTTTCCTTTTTTCGTTCTCTGTTAGGTACACGTGGGTTGTATTGAGTCAGCCAATGTGCACACACATGTAGTAATGGGTTAGGGCACGTGGGCCTTGACACAAGAGGATTTTCAAAGAGTTGCTCAGCAGATTTTTGACAAAGAAGGGATATGAGTTGGCCTGATGCCAGGTAAGAATGTGTGGTGAAATTTAGGGTTATAAAACTTTGGGGGGTCATCTCTACAGAATACCAAAGGTATTTCCAACCATTTTTCCACCTAAACAGTGTTGCAAGGTAGTATCACATACTGCAAAATTTAGCTTCTTCACAATCTGTTCAAAAGGGGAACAGAAGGACACTACAACCACTACAACCTCACCCCAAGAAACTTCTATCCAACATAAATAGGTTGATAAGGTTGCATCAAAGTGAAAATATTCCTTCTACACATAGTCCTCTCATGTAGCTCGACTTGTTGAACAACCTCAGCCTCAACAGGTTCTTGACAACCTTCCACAAACCGAGCAATGTGACTTCTCCAACAAGGTAAGCAACTCATTAAGATGCAGATTCAACAAATGTTTTTCCCTCTCCCTCGGACACTCAAAAAAATGGAGACCATTGCTTCCTAATGAGGGAGGATTGATCCAGGTGGATATTGGTCACCGCCCACATTTTCCAACTAGCTCAAAATAGTTTTATGGAAATTTTGGTAATTTACTATTTTTGGCAGTTTTTCAGGTCCTGAACTTCTAGATCTATTTTTAGGCCCTAAACAACATATTTTGGGCATGGTTTAGTCGAAAAATATCATAATGATATTTTCTACCAACTATTTCTCAGATATATCTTTCCAACGATCTATCGTGCGCCCCAAATGGAGATCATATGCCAAAGTTATGCCCCCGAGAAGTTGATACACCAAACTACCCAAAACGGGATCAACAAAACTATTGGCTTTTCATCTTCCAAGGTTAGGGTTTTGGATTTTCTTTATGATAAAAATGCCTTAAGAGCCTCATTGTAATCATCTTCTTGTGGATGTGAGTATTTTCCACATCTCTTCTCATAGATAAGTTGCAACCATTCCAGTGAGTCTTTCACTCTATATTTTTACAGTCTTTGTACATTTCTTTCATTAATAGAAATCATGTATTACTATATCTTTGTTTTTATGGTTGCATATCTGATACATTTCTGATATATTATTGGATATCCATGATATCTTTGTGCATTTCTTTATTATATCTCTGCTCTCATTTTGTTCTGAAAATAATCTGGATCAGTGATATTAGAGCATGCTGCTCTTGATCATTTTTTCAGTGCATGTCCCCAACGAGGTTCGAGTATATAAAGTTGGGTCTCAATATTGTCTCTCTTAAATTAAATCACTCTCGCACTCCCAAGAACCCCTCAATGGTGGAAGAAAAGAAAAATGACAGAGAAAATGATTCTATCAATCTGTTGCTTGAGCAAGCTCTCACGTGACAGAGGGATGAAATGATGGATAATTGTTCCCACATACTTCAATGCCCGCTGATAGCAACAAGTGCATATTCATCAAACAAACACTTTGAAATCACCTCTCCTTTCAAGGTATAGGTCGATTTTGATATTCCCATATTTGAAGGTCAAATAGATGTGGATTCCCTAGACAAACGGTTTAATCTGTTAGAAGGTTATTTCTTTGTTCATAATTTTTCCCACATAGAAAATATCACCTTTACACTCTTTAAAGCTCTCCCCCATGTAAAACATTGGTGGGAAACTTACTAGGAGAAAAGTTCCACAGAGAGTCTGGAATATATGGGGTTGAGCCCACTTTAGATTTTTTTGTGGATGTGGTAAAGGAACAATATTACTCTGTTGGCAAATATGAGGACCAATACATGATATGAACCACACTGCAGCAAGAGAGGGACCAAGAAGTCCTGGAGTTCACCAATACCTTCCATACTTTTCACACCAAGCTAGGTATCAAAGACTCTGAATGACATTTGGTTCTAAAATACTATGGGGATCTACACAAATATATCCAAATTGAAATTGATTTTTTGGACATCTCATCACTCGATGTTGCTTATCAATATGATGTTAAAATCGAGCAGAAATTTAAGCACCAGAACAAACGAGAGTTTGGGTCTGCAAATATGCAACAACCAAAGTATGAGAAAGACAAACCTAACAAATAGTCTCCCAAAAACTAGTCCAAGACACACAAAAAGAAGGGTCATGGGAAGACAAAGAAGGACACCGGAAAATGGTGCGATTTCCAAAAACGTCCTTGGCACAACACTGAATAATGTCACTCAAAATAGTCATTGGTGGTTGAGATCAAATACAAGGAGCTGAACCTTGACTCAGAATCTGATTCTAAAAATACTGGTAAAATATAGATCATCGATACAGACCCCACTACTATTGTCGCGACTGCAACAGTTCAACCATAAGAACCAACAGATCCTGAAGAGGGGGAGTGCCTTTTTCATTCACAGATGTGGGTGAAGGGGACTCCACTGCATTTTACTGTTGATAGTGGAATCCAGAAGAACCTCATCTAAATAGAGGTCGTCAAATAGTTGGGATTGTCGACAACACCACACCTGTAACCATACAACATCAGGTGGCTTCACCAAGGACGGGATATCTATGTTAGCCAAGAGTGTTTATTGTCATACGAAATCCAACCTTTCAAGGATGAGGTATTATGCGATGTTGCCCCACTGGATGTCTATGATTTTCTCTTGGGAAAGCCATATATGTGGAGACACAATGTTGTTTATGAGTCTCGACCCCGTAGTGTCATTGTTAATTTGGGGGGTAATCTCTACAGAACACCAGAGGTAGTTCCAACTATTGTTCCACCTAAACAGTGTCGCAAGGTAGTATCTCATACTGCAAAATTCAGCTTCTTCACAATCTATTCAAAAGGGGAATAGAAGGACACTGCAACCACTAGAACCTCACCCCAAGCACCTTCTATCCAATAGAAGCAGGTTGACAAGGTTTTAGCAAAGAAAAGATATTCCTTTTGCACAAAGTCCTCTCATGTATCTCGACTTGTTGAACAACCTCCACTTCAACAAGTTCATGACAACCTTCCACAAACTGAGCAATGTGACTTCTCCAACAAAGAAAGAAACTTATTAAGATGCAGATTCAACAAATGCCTTTCCCTCTCCCCCAGACACTCAATGCAATGGAGACCATTTATTCCTAAGGAGGGAGGATTGATCCAAGTGGATATCAGTGACCACTCACCTTTTCCAATTGGCTCAAAACAATTTTCTGGTAATTTTGGTAATTTACTATTTTTGGCAGTTTTTTGGGTCTTGAACTTTCGGAGCCATTTTGAAGCCCTAAACGACGTTTTTTGGGCATGGTCCGTTTAGAAGAAAACATCATGATATTTTTTTCCAACTACTGTATTCCTTGGATATATATTTCAAATGATCTATCGTTCACCCCAAATGAAGATTGTATGCCAAACTTACGCCCCCAGGAAGTTGATACACCAAACTACCCAAAATGGGGTCCACAAAACTATTGGCCTTTCATCTTCCAGGGTTAGGGTTTGTTATTTTCTTTATGATAAAAAGGCCTTTAGAGCCTCATTTTAATCATCTTCTTGTGGATGTGAGTAGCTATCACACATCTTCTCAGAGATAAGATGCCACCATTCTAGCGAGTCTTTCACTTTGTATTTTTATAGTCTCTATACATTTCTTTCATTAATAGAAATCGTGTATTACTGTATCTCTGTGTTTATGGTTTCATCTATGATACATTTATGTTATATTATTGGATATCCGTGATATATCTGTGCATTTCTTTATTATATCTTTGCTCTCATTTTGTGCCGAAAATAATCCGGATCAGTGCATCAGATCCGATCTATAACTACCAGAGAATAGATAGAGAGCTAGTTAAGGAACCAGATGCATAAGATAGATGGCCCTGTCGAAGGTTGGAGAATCATAATTAGTAGTGAAAAAAAAAATGACGTGAGGAAGTACCCAGAACTTCAGCTTCGACTTCATAATCCAACTTCCACATAAATTACATCCCACCTAGGATGGACAACGCACCACCAATCAATGTACCAACAAATGGGAAATACCCACTAGTAACATCACCAGTTCCACCTGGTGTAAGAATTGAAGGAGATATGCTCGGAAAGGTTGTCGGTCTTAAGTTCATGGATCATGACATCACTGAAGAGAAAAAATTACTAGATCTGGCCAGGGAAAAATAATTTTGCACCAAGGGCATGTCGGACACATCAACGATAGTGCTAGAGCCACAATCATGGGAAAGAGGGTTGAAGAAGGCGGTAATATTGAACTTGTTGGAGATCCCACACTTTGGACATAGTCTAGAAATTAATGCATGTGTGAAGTTACTACTCAGTTGTGTCCATGCAGGTCACTCTCGCTTGATCCCCCAGTGTTAATTGATACAATTTTGATTGTGTGAATTATAGGGATCCCAAAAATTTACGAGGATCCGACCATTTTGTTCAATAAGGAAGGAGAGAGATCCCTCTCATAATTTATGAATGAAAATTTATAGAAATTTAGAGGGAAAAGGGGATTGTATGTTAAAAACATCAGTGACACCAATGTTTGGTTTGCAACATAGACACTAGCCTGCAAGTTGCTACAAAAATGTAGAAAGGATGAAGTGTTGGTGCATAATTGATCAGACCAGGGTCCTTCTCAGGTTACCAACAAAAGGTATCATGTAGTCTAGAGCATTGGCACTTTCATATCCTCCGAAGAGAATAAGTCTCACCCAAAGTGAAACCAAGAAGGAAGGATAGGGAAGGGAAAGGATAATACTTGTGTGGGTTCCCAGAGCCTTCAATATTCACCATGATCTTGCGCAAGATAAATCAATTATAGAACATATCTAAACTCATGCATACAATAACCAAAGATAATTAAATTTTGAAAAGAATTCATACACAGAGACATCATATTGAGCTTATCAAGCATAAAGAAGTATTTTAAATATATAATGCATAAGCATAAACACAATATGACACATTATATTTCAAAATTTTGGGTCCTTCTTCATCTATTATCATCAGAACTTATCAAATACAATCTCAAAGATACATCTTGGTAATATTTTACAGACTTATGACTCTGGACTCATGTCGCAGAGGTATATCTACCCATAGCTATATATAAATTAAAAAGTAAAAAATTGATTCACAACAACAAAACTCAACCTATCAACACTAACCAACCCAACCCAACAAGAACAATGACTGAGATCCCTTTTACAATCGTATACATATCATATATATAAGTTGATTGGGATCTTATGGCTTTGGAATCGCATGCCTTCTTTTTCTCTTGTAACTTATCTTTCCTTATTGTCATTTCATTGTCCCTTTCCCCAATTGATTTCTATTACTTTTCCTTGCTTCACTGTCCATCTTATTATGTATCTTGCGCAACTCGTGTTAAACCAAAACTGGGACTGTAGTCCTTCTTATGTAGCTTCAAATCCAAAAATGAAGGGCCCAACATGAATTACTAGATGCAATAGTTGTAGATGCATAAAAATGTGTTGAAGGGGTTCAAATGAAATGGGCCACATTCTTGGTGAATTAATTTCTACAAGATAGTATTCAGGCCTAGGAAAATGTCACATAATTTCACTACACATGGTTGTTAACTTTGATTGCACTCATTGGATGGAAGGAAGCAGGATACTATCACTACATGGGGACATCTGGAAAAGGTAATATGGCAGGGAGATATGCCAACTTATGTCATATGATGATTAAGAGAAAAAAACATGAAACTAATCCCACATTGTTTTATACCTAGAAAATATCACATATCTAGTTGCACACACATCACGCATATCAATGGAGATAGTTGAAACATATAAGGATATAGCATGTTTCAAAGCAGGCATGCAAAACATGTATGTGCAGGAAAAGAAGGAATCATCCCACAAATGTTTTCCAGCCAACTATATGTTGACACCAAAATACATCTTCTTAATTGTGAATGATTAGGAATAGGAGTGGAAAATCCTAGCAGAGAAAATGGGGCACCCAGAAGAGGAAGAAGAGAAGGATAAGAGTAATGAGGAACCAAATGACTAGCAAGGGAACAAGTAGAAAAATGGTGCAGGATATATGCTTGGCCCATCCACAACATAAGAGAAACAAATAGTTCCAACAACAGGTGAAAAAAGGAAGGATAAGGGGAAATAATTGGCAGGATGGGCGCACAAGAAGAATAAAGCACATAGAGAAACTCAAGTATATACTTTGACAGTGATGATATGTAATGCATAGGATACCAAGTATAGGATGTCTTGAAATAAATCATGGAGGAAGCAACCAAGAATAGAGAAGAGAAGCAACAAAGAGTGAAGGATCAGTTGAAAACACTCCAACAACTCTTAGTGGCTTCTAGCCTAGAAAAAGAGAGAAGAACCGAGGGAGGACCATCCATAATCCTAGGAAAGGAAGTAGAGAGTGTGCATCCATTCTTAACCTAGTTATCATCCGGGCATAGAAACATCTATATTGAGATGAATGGAGTGGAATTCCCAAAGTCCAAATTAAAATAATAGGTGAATGTGCTAAGACACTTTAACATAGTGGTATCGAGGATGTCAATACAAAGAATACAAGACTTTCATATAGGATTATTCCAATAGATTAAGAGTCGAGGAAATGAAGCACAAAAAGAGATTATAAAAATTATGGACGAAAGAGCCCAACTATAGCAACAATATGACATTGCGCTCCAATAAAATAAGGAATTTGAAGGTCGAGTGGAGGCGGTAATGAACGACAAAATCGAGGCCGAGGAAAGGGTGAATAAATAGGTCAAGGAAAATGATGAACTTGAAATTATATCACAAAAAACATAAGAATTTGTCCATAAACTATAAAAGTCCATTCCAGAAGTCCCCATAGTAGTAGAAGCTACTATTGAAGAAAAAGTATTTAATATTGATGACGTCATCAAGGGCTTCATATTGCATATAGAAGATATAAAATTGTGTAGTGCACCAGGAATGCCACGAGAATTCAGCAAAGGAAGAGAGAGAATGGAAATCACAACATTCACTAACATCAAGAATATATAAGAAGAGTTTTCCAAAATCTATGAGGAGAGCACGTAGATATGGACCGACTTAGTGGAGGATATAGAGATGAAGGTTTTAGATTCCAAGTTAAGAGAAGCACAAGAAAATGAAAAACAAGCTTCAGAGAGGAGGACCACTACACTTCCACTAGTGAAACATATGACAACAATTTTTGCATAGAGGAAGTCATACGTGGAAGTGGAGAAGATGAGGGATCAACATAATTTCCTTCAATAGCACCTCAGAACAATGAAGGAAGAAGCAATGAGGGTAATCAAAGAACTGACCATTGCATAGGGTAAGGTTAAGAAAGCAACCTATGAAGCCAAAGAGAAACTTACAATCTTGATTTCACAGGGGGTTGAAGTGGTTTCAAAAATAATGGAAACAATCTTGAAGGAAGTGGAGGTAGCAAAGGAAACCTCCAAAAAGTTCATTAAGGCAAGGAAGAGTAGGAAAGAGGCCTGAGTGGCTCGGGATGAGACACCAGTGAGTGTTGGGGGCCTATTGGATAGGTAGTTTTGGGATACATTTTTTGTAAAATTCTTAAGTATAGAAGAAGTTCACAATAGAGGTGCACAAAGTGTAATATCCCTAGGCCGAACCCAATTGTAAATGTAAATAGAAAAGTACATAAGTTGGTGAGATATTTGATATCAATGTTTTGTATGCACCTTCCATGGTATAATGCACGCATGTACTATGTAGTAAAATGGTGAAGTGTGCACACCTTAGGATATCACGTGCAACAACTTAAGTGTGCACGATTATGAGGCTAGGGAGCCTTTGTGTATATGATGTTTTTTATAGGTTGGTGAGCCCGTTTTGTGATGATTAGGATGGAGAGCCTAGATGTTAAATGCCACTAAGATTATTTTTGTATATTTCTCATCATTAATATAAAATACATCACTGCACACAAACTGGCCATGATAAAAGAGTATGGGGGACTAAACTCCACTAGTTAGGGAAAGAGGGGGGGGGATAAAAGTTAAGAAAAAGGGCTAAGCTAGGGAGCTTAAGCCAAAAAAGAATATTATATTAATATTCCTTAAATCATTAAGTATGGAAAAGTATTTTATCCTAAGTTCTAAGGATGGGGACAAGTGAGACAAAGTAGCTCCCAACATGACAAGTGTCAAGTTGGGAACATGCATACATATAGTTTGGACTTAGTTCATTTATGGGATTCCTTCCATCCTTGAGTCATCCATTCAATCATTCTAGGATTTCACTCACTCAATCAGTTGTCCTCGGTATCTTCATGTCACTGTACCTGAACCTATATATATATATATACCCACACCTATTTCTGTACCTGGTTAGCTTGGGAGCTAGACTAAATAAATGGGTTTTCAAGCCCATGGGATACTGAAGTGTCGGGTTGCCAAGCCCGTGAGAAATTTCTCTTTGGGTGAGAGAATTTTCGAGAATTGATTTCCTGGAGGTGCTAAACTAAAACTACATGGCTTTGAGACTTCATGTTTAGTATGTTGTTGAAGCTTGGAAAGGAAGTGGGGAAACCAAGGGACTCTTGAGCAGAGAAGGGGGACACTTTCTGGGGTGGGACAGGCATGTGGGGAATGAGGGACTATAGGTTGTTAGTTTGAGTTAGCACTTGTGATGGAGTCTTTCATGTTGTCTATGACACATCATCCTGGTTAGGAATCCCTTTACCTAGGTGGATTTTAGTTCCAACTCAGGGGTGACCCACTGCTGAGAGTGATGAGAAGTGTGGTTTAAGGTTGGGAGGTTCATGGATGGTCTACACACATTTGGTGATATTCATACCAAGATAAGTGTCAATTGTCTGATAAATTGCATGCTGCATTATTATTTATGTGTTTATTTTTATGCATTTATCCTATGTGTGGTTTATAATTGTCTTTATATTTATGGTATTTCCTGTATATGATGCATGATTATGTTTATTGTTATTTCAATATGAATCCATGCATTTACATAATGTATTTGTCTATTTACATTTTATATATAAAGGTCTGCAAGAGTTCTATGTGTATATGTTTTAATTGCATGCAATTCGAAAAATTTATGTGGCATATCTTAGTTGGATGCTACGTATGTTATAGTATGGTATCAGAGAATGAAGGCATTCTCGGGAGTAGCATGGCCTGACCTGGGTGTTGGTCACTGTAATTTCTTATTAACTAAACAACCAAGTGTTACATAAATAGTCAAACCAAGGAAGTCTGTTTATTTCAAAGGAAATCACACACTGTATATGCTCAATCTCAAAATCAATCTAGAGTTGTAGTAAAAGTACACTAATCACACCTTACTTTGAACAGACTGAAGTTCTACTTTCAATTACAGAAAAACAATCTATCTATTGCAGAGTTTGAGATTCAAGGAAAATAATTATCAGAAGAATCGTGGATTACATTAAGAAACAACAACCTAGGAAAATAAATCTTTCAGCATACTACAAGGAAGACTAACTATTCTGTAATAGAGAATAGGACCCTATTCCCCAAAGTAGAAATCTTCAGCACCTGTCTCTGACTATCACACTTTCATAAACTCATTACCAATCAAAATGATTAACAATTACTGAAGGCTAACTATTCTGTAACAAAGAAAAATACCCTATTCCCCTAGCAAGAATCTTCATCACCTATCTCTGATTATCACACTTTCATAAATTCATCAAGCAGAATTACCAATCAGAATGATTAACAGTTACCTAGGAATGAATTGTATGAAAACAATGTAACAATCATTAAAGAAGACTTTCAGCAAAATGAAGTTCAGTAAAGTAGAGTTTCAGCAAAACAGAGTTTAAACAAGGCATGAACAAAAATAATACTTACACACTACATAACTAATGGGTGAATCTTGTGAAGAAGGTGGGCCCTCTCCTTCTCACAAGATTCCCCGGAAATGAAAGGAACTAAGAAGAAATTCTCAGAATAATCTTTTATTCATTTGTCAATTGTATCATGTTACAATATCCAAAGTGAACATGCCCTTCTCTGTAATTCCTTTCTAACCAAAAAAATCCTCTCGTATAATGATGATTTCTCCTTATTTAAAGAGGAGAATCCTCTTAATACAATTAATCATAAAATTACATGTGTACATACGAATCCTATTCTTAGTCAGATCTAATATTCTATGCTGGAATAGGATATTCTAATCTCCCGTAGCAAAATGTTGTTACAATAGTTGGAATGGTGCTGGGTTGAGGTGTAGTTGTTGCGGCTGATGTAACAACTTATTTATTTATCTTCTTGTTACTGCTGTTGTATATTGTTTCAACATCGCAAATCACAGACTATTTCAACAATGAGATTTGCATTCTGCTTGACTATTTCAACAACGTGGTCTCAAGCAGCAATGATGGTTGATGCTAGCTTAAGCTATGGCTGTTGCGGCCAGTGTAACAACTCCTTCTTGTTACAGCTGTGTGAATTGTTGTTCCAGCATCACAAATCATAGATTGTTTCAGCAACAGGAGTTGTGTGCTATTAACTGTTTCAGCAACAGTTCTTCAAGCAGCAACAATAATCTGCAGTTCAAATTGTTTCAGCAACTATATGTTTCTGATCGATGGCTAAGTATGAGAGTAATGTAAAATTACATGTAAAACAAATTAAACATATAGAAAAGAGAAGAAATGTTATATAACTTTGGAAAGATAGGTTAAGGTGATAATGTAGGCTTAAGTGTGAGTGGGAAAAGGATGTAATGATAGCAAACAATATGAAAAAAAAGGTACATTATAGGGTCCTAACATCCCCCCCAACTAAAAAGGTTGCATGTCCTCAGGCAACTTCAATCTGAATCAAAATCCAGATACCGACTCTGAGCATGCAAATTACTTAAGCAGTAGCTGTGGAAAGTGCTATTTGTTGGAGCTCTGAATCCTTGAATGCATTGTAGCCTTTGCCAAGGTATTGTTTCAACCTTCTTGGGCAACTTATGATGAACTTGATATTTCTCTGCTAGCATCCACAGAATAGGAAAATGGAACTGATAACCTATCCAGATTTTAGCACATTGCTGATCACATTTGATGTAGCTAGGTACCTGGGAGATTGTTGTCTCAATATTGGTAGGACTAAAGGGATTGTGCTCCTGCCTTTTCTCAGAATATTTTTGCCAAAACATGTTATTTTCTTGTAGGGAAGCGATCTCTATGGATTTAATAAACTATTGACAATCCTGAAGTACTGTTGTCTGTAGTTGCCGAATATATTGAATCATCCCTGGTTTCTTCAAAAATTGATAATACTCTGTAACAAAGGTGGCAACGTTCTGTGGTTCTGGCCATATCCAGAGGAGGCAGTTATCTTCATTATGCTTGGAAGCTAGGAAGTCATTCTTCCATGTAATCTAATTGTTAAGGAAGGAGGTGAGTGCCTGAATCTGGATATCACTGACAAGAGGGTTAAGGTTAAGTTGTTAGTTCTCAGGGATGGCCTCATTATGAAGATATACCTCACATAGGAGGTGTTGCTCAATATTAGAGGCTTCTGCAAAAGTTCTAACAAAATCTGTTGGATTTAACACTGCGTGGGGTCTAACTTCTTTGATTGATTTAATCTGAAAAAATGTAAGTCATTCTATGAGGAAACGAGAGTAATTAGAGGATGGTTTCCTAGCAACCAATAATTTTTGTGCCAAGTCAAACATCAAGAGCAATTTTCCTTTTATCTCTTCATTCTTCTTCTTATGGGCATGGGATTCTTGGCGTGTTTGCTCCAAAGATTCCCAGTTTGAATAGATGTGGTTTAGCCAAAGTAGTCTATGCTCCTATAGGCTTTTGTTCTATGTAACAACATAATATTTTTTCCATTTGTCCATTATTGCTTGCTCATCCCATGGTTGAGTTTTTGTTTCAGCATCGTAAGTGATAGGCTGAGGTAGGGTTTGAGTGGCTCGTTCCACAAGAGTATGGGTGTTGATCTTGCTAGGAGGGGAAAATTCATCAATAGGTAGTGTTTGTACAGATTTACTAATAAAAACAGGGGCTTAAGATGTAGCAGTTGTTGTAGGCCAGGGTTCATTTTGAATTTTGGAAGGTCCTATTGGTTCTTGTGTAATAGCAGGGTTTTCTTCTTTGACTGCAAAAGTCGTAGGTGCAGGGGAAGCTCCAGGCATTGGAATTTGAGTTACTTTGTATCCTTCTTGATAATAAATGTCCCCACATTGACTGCACATATACTCTTTACACTGATTCTCTTTTGTGTTTTCCTCTGTCATGGTCGCTATGCGAGCTAGGGTATACAATTTAAGTTCCTTGTCATAGGCTTCCTTTACCATTACTAGATCTTGCTTGTAGCCTTCCATTTCAGACCTTAGGAGCTCATTTTATTTTAAGACAGAGGCCATTGTTGGTTCTGGTTGTTGATATTTCATGGGTGTATTAAGAGGGGTGACTGGTTCTTGTGTAACAATCATAGCTGCAATAGTTGGTTCTTGTGGAGCAGCTATAGGATCATCAGTTGATTCTTTTGTTTTAGCTTCTTGATGTAGAGAAAGTAGTGTTGCGGCACCCTGGGCATCTGATTCCTGTATTTCAGGAACAACATCAGCAGCTAGTTCTTGTGTTTCAGCTGTAGTTGGTTCTTGTGTAACAACTATAGCTGGTTCTTGTGTTTCAGTGTCCATGCGTGGAATAGGTAAAAATTTCAGAATTTGGGAGACTGGAGGTGTACGAGATTTTAGCAAGATGGGTTGGGGGTTTAGGGCAGTGGCAGTAGTGGTTTCTCTTGCTGCGTTCCTCATTCATTTTCTTTGTAAAAAGGAGGGAAAAGGAGGAATTTGCTTCTTTCTTTTTCGTGTGGGTTTTTCCTCAGTGATGGGGCAGGGAGGGTTATCAAGTTTATCTAGTTCAGAATCATCACTAAGGATATGAAAAGTAGGAGTAGATGATTCTGGTAAGTTGTGGGGTGGGCTTGGTATGGTAGGAGGGTTAATTAGATCAATTGGGTCTGTAGGTGGATTAATAGGTATTTCTGGAGGGTCTGGAAGGTTTTGTGGTTGTTGTTCCTGAGGATTTTCAGGATGTTCAGCAGCTTCCTGAGGGTCTATGGGTGGGTTGTTTAGGGGAGGGTTTTGTTGGGAAAAAACCTTTTGGATGAGTAGTTGAGAGAGGCGGTAATGGGTGAGGGAAAGGGAGGGATTTTTAACCTTTTTAGAATAATGTGACATATTTATAAGACATCCAAGCAGATAGTAGGGAATATTCACCAATCTAGCATGTCGTAAATGAGATAACAAGACAAAATCATACTGGTAGACTACCTGGTATCGGCCTTCACAAGTGAGGTAGTGCTTGACAAACTCTGTAACTTTCGTCCAAGGAGGCGACAACGAGCTAAGTCGAACACCCCGGCCTTTAGGCTCAACTTGTTCTCCTAGCAAGAGAAAATCCTATTGGGCATTAAGGATAATGTGTTTGTGGCTGAACCGGAGAATGTCAGTGACAGGAAGACCTAAAATCTATGCTATATCATCCTCTATGACTGGAATCTGAACCCCTTGAAAAATGGAATGATCTTCTTGAAGATTTCGAGAAAATTGAAGAACCTGTTGTTGATCAAATCCCTAGAGACTCTGAAAATAACCCAACCATCATGCCTATAGAAAAATTTGATAGACTTCTAGATACAATTCTAACAGGGCTGTCGTGGTGGGTTCGTATTGTATAATAGGGCCTCCCATAGCTAATAGCTCAGTAAAATGCATAGTCAGAGAGTCAAGTAAGCGCTTCTGAGCAGAGTAAGTTTTGTAGGTGAAGGCATGCAAATGGTGGTGAAAACAAATGAAATGATGGGTAAAGAGGAATGACGGTAGTCGGTTCGTGTGAAATGATGGCATAGGATTTCA
>ML777104.1:1142404-1171904 GCA_009831015.1 Picea engelmannii | reverse complement strand
TTGGGATCTTCTCATTAGCCATAGTTCAATTTTATTTACATATAAAGTTTACATACCACATCTTTACTTTTGATTCGTACTTCAGAAAAAAATATAGTGCCTATCCATAATAGTTTTGCAGTAACCATAGGAGAGACTTTGGATTTATTAGAGGAATTGTATCAAGGGTTTGTTTAATTATGAGAGAGGGTCGTGAAAGGACAAAATGTAGTATGAAAATAGGAGAATTGAGAGCGAAAGAGCTAAAGAAGATGTTTTTATTGACAGGGAATGTCGATAAAGTGGTGTTTCAGCAACAGGAAAAGAACAGAAAAATGTTTACTGAAGAGTGATGTTTTAACAATGGAAAATACTGCTGAAGAAATGGTGTTTCAGCAGTGGCGAAATATTGATGAGTAGTGTCGTTTCAGCAATGGGAAAAAAAAAGGAAATATTGTTGAACAATGGTGTTTCAACAATGGGAAAAGGGTGAAATATTGCTGAACAATGGTGTTTTAGCAATGGGGAAGATGGGAAAAATGAGGAAAATGTTGCTGGAAAGTGATGTTTCAGCAATGGGAAAAAGGGAGAAATATTGTTGAACAATGGTGTTTCAGCAATGGGGAAGATGGGAAAAATGAGGAAAATGTTGTTGGAAAGTGATGTTTCAGCAATGGGAAAAAGGGTGAAATATTGTTGAACAGTGGTGTTTCGGCAATGGAGAAAATGGGAAAAATGAGGAAAATGTTGTTGAAGAGTGGATTAAAGAAAGAAGGAGCAGTTCTTCACAAAATGAAGCTTGGATCTTCTTGAAGTAATATCATCCTTTCTTGGTAGGCCTTTTCTTTGATCGAGAATCTGCAAAAGAATCAATTGTAACATGCCATTCCTTGATAGGGATTATTAGTAAAAGAAATTTAATCTAATACTAAAGGAATTAAATTTAGAAAAAATAATTGCAATGAGGGGTAGGAGGCTCCTCTAAAAAGAGATAATGTGAGTTTGCCACACATGTGGCCTTAAAATATTCTTTGCAAATGGGGCACTGGTACATATGGAGCCGATGACCATTCACTAATAATGGTGTTTTAGAGTCATCAATTGTGAGGAGCCTTACTGTTCCACTGGGGAAAAAAGTGTCCACTTCGTAAGGTCCAAGCCATCTTGTACGTAGTTTCCCTTGAAATTATTTAAATTGAGAATCATATAGTAAAGCCCAGTTACCTTTTTGGAATTGCTTATGCTTGATGGTTTTGTCATGCAATTTTGATCTTTGTTGTTGAATCATAGTTTTCTGATGAATGGGATCTAGTATTTTTTCATCCAATTCATTAATCTGTTGCAACCTGGTTGTCTGTGCATCATTCAAATCAAGGTTAACAGCTAAAGTAGTCCTTAAGGTTTTGATTTCAAATTCCACAGGAAAGACAACACTTTTTCCATAAACTAATTCATAGGGGGAGAATATTGTAGTATTCCTCCAGGTAGTTCTGTAAGCCCATAATGCTTTAGGGAGCCTGTGAGACCAATCCTTTCTATTTTCCTTCACTGTTTTTGTGAGAATGGCTTCTATTACTTTATTTGTTCTTTCCACCTATCCATTGGCTTGGGGGTGGTATGGTGTAGTCATTCTATTATGAATATGATATTTTTGAAGGGTGGCTTTAAAACCTTAAGAAGTGAAAGGAGGTCCTCCATCTGTGACTAATTCTCTAGGCACTCCAAATCTGATAAAGATGTCTTCAAATAGAAAATCTAGAATCGCTTCTTCAATAGCTCTATGGAGTGCTTTATCTTCCACCCATTTGGTCATATAATCTGTGAACACCACTATATAAACTTTTTTATTGGATGGAGGGTTAATGGGTCCTACAAAGTTTAAGGCCCATCTTTCAAATGGTTCGAGTACTACCTGGGGATTTAATGGCATTTCATATCTATGATTAGGTTGACTCATTCTTGACAGCTATCACAGGCCTGAACATATTTCTTTGCATCTTTAAAAAGTGAGGGCCAATAATAACCCATCCTGAGAATTTTATGTGTTGTTCTCTTATCATCAAAATGCCCTCCACAAGGGCCATCATGATAAGATTTTAGTAAATCATAAACCTCATCTTCTCTAATGCATCCTCGGATTTCTTGATCAAGTCCTATGTGGAAAAGACACCCACTTATCTAGCTATACCGAGCATTTTGTTGAATGATTCTTCTTTTCTCTCGGTGGAATAGGTGTGGTGGTAACTTCTCTGCAACCAAGTAGTTAGTGATGTCTGCATACCATGGTGACTGAACAGATACTGCAAATAGATATTCATCAGGAAAGGAATCATCTACTTGGGTATTATCATCAGGTGTTAACCGACAAAGGAAATCAACAACTACATTTTCTTTTCCTGGTCTATCTACAATTATAATATCAAATTCTTGTAATAATAGTAACCATCTGGTGACTCGAGAATTTGTGACAGGTTTGTTCATTATATATTTGATAGTTGAGTGATCAGTATGAACAAAAGTAGAGTAGCCAGTGATGTAATGTCAAAATTTATTAATAGCATAGATAACTGCTAAGAATTCCTTTTCAGTAACTATATAGTTAAGTTCAACAAGAATCATATTCTTGCTAATGAAGTAAATAGCATAAGGGAGATGATTTTCATCTTGTCTCAAGACAACTCCTATTACAGTATTTGAAGCATCAGAGGATATATGAAAGGGAAGTGTCCAATCAGGTCCTCTTAGAATAGGAGATGTAGATAACTGATGTTTGAGTGTATTAAATGCTTCCTGGAAAAGATTAGTCCACTTGAATTCAACATTTTTCATAAGTTACACAAACAGAGGAGAAGCTATTTTGGAAAAAAAATTGATAAATCTTCTGTAGTATCCAACATGTCCTAGGAAAATTCTCACCTATGTTTGGGTTTTGGGAATAGGAAGGTCTTTAATGACTTTTATCTTGGATGGATCCACCTGAATTCCTTGAGATGAAATAAAATTTCCAAGTACTACTCCTTCACTCATCATCATATGACATTTTTCTGTGCTTCAGGAAAGGTGGGCTTGTATACATTGTTTAAGTACTTTCTCAAGGTTTTGTAGTGCTTCCTCAAAAGAGACACCATAAGGGGTAAAATCATCCATAAAAATTTCCATAGAGTCATTAATCATATCAAAAAATATTCCTATAACTACTCTTTGAAAGGTTGTTGGTGCATTACATAGTCCAAATGGGAGGACTCTATAAGAAAATGTTCCCCATGGGCTAGTAAAAGTGGTATTATATTGGTCTTGGGGTGCAATTTTGATCTGATTATACCCACTGAAACCATCTAAAAAGGAGAGGAATTTCTTCCCTCACAAACTATCTAACACCTGATCAATGAATGGTAACAAAAAGTGATCTTTTTGAGTGGATTTATTTAAGGCTCTATAGTCTACACATACTCTCCATTTCCCGTTTTTCTTAGGAACTATTACCAATGGGGAAACCCATTCATTGTCCAATATAGGATATATAAACCCTGCATTCAACAATTTTTGAAGTTCCTCCTTAAGAATTTCTCTTAAATTAGGGTTCATTCGTCATTGAGATTGGCAGATCGGTCAACAATCTTCCTTGATATAGATACGATGAGTACATAATTCAGGAGAGATTCCTTTCATATATGTATAGTCCCATGCAAATGCTTCCTTATGTTCAATAAGTAACTTCATTAATTGTTGTGTTTCAAGAACTGTCAGGTTGGGGTTTATGTTCAATGTTTTGTCAAGTTCAATTTCTATTGGTATAATTTTAGAAGAGATGGTGGCTGATGTTTGAGGTGGGTTTTCAGAGTTAAGGTTTTCTTGAGTATCTAACTCCAAAATTGCAGTTAGTTGGTTATGAGTTTCTAGAGTCATGGAGGAAGGTTCACAAATAAAATTATTAATTACTTCATCCTCAGTGGCATCTTTAAGGCTTAAGGCTTGTCCGATAGTCAAGATAGGTTGAGTAGTTTGATCATCAAAGTCCACCCATAAGAAATTGTCATTATTAATCAAGGGTGTAGCGTGAGGGTAGAGGGTAAGTTGTTTAGTCTCATATCCATTGGAAATTTTCATTGAGCCAGATCTACAGCTGATAAAAGCATCTGTTGTGGCTAGCCAAGGCCTGCCCAAAATTAGAGGGTGACCCCCCAACTTTGTTTTAGGTTGTAATACCACAAAGTCAGTTGGATAATTCTAGGATTCAACTGAGATGATTAGGTCTTCAATGAATCCTTCTGGTTTGATTGTATAATGGTCAACTAATTCTAGAATGGTTGGGGTATCTCTAATTTCATTCTTCAGTTGTAACATTTGTGAGGTTTCAAGAGTCATAATATTGATAGCAACGCCTAAGTCTACCAGAACTCGAGGAATTATTTTTTTTCCAATTTTTACTGAGATGGTAGGATGGCCAGGATCACCATATTTAACTAGAGGAACTTTATCGGACATTAGTGCGGACAAATCACCCATGACATGAACTGTGAGGGGATCTTTATTTTTCCTACCGGGTTTCTTAACACAAATGTCTCGCATAGTTTTGGCATAAATTGGTACGTCTCTTAGTGCTTGTAGTAGTGGAATTTTGACATAAAGATTTTGTAATTCCCCTAGAAGATTGAAAGCAGGTGGCTCAGGCATTTTAGTCAAAGTTAAATGCATAGGGAATGGTGGTTTTGTTGTTTCGGCAACAATGTTGGGGGATGATTGTACCTCTTCAGGTACATCGTGCTTTTTTATTTCTTCTTTATCGAAATTAGGAGAGGCAACATCATAAATGATAGGTTCTATTATTTTCCCAGATTGTAAATGAATATCATTACATTGTGCACGGAAAAGAGAAAGTATAGGCTGGTTTTGAATATCAATGCACTGGACAACATTATTATTGGGGTTAGGGTTAGGTTGTACAGGTAGTTGGGGCCTCATCATTTGATTGTTTGGTGGAGTACCTAATGGTAAAGAGAGTGGTTGCTGAAATTTTGATTGAAATTGAGGTAATTGATTTGGGAACGGGGGTTGTTGACCTCTCCAATTTGGATTCCATTGGTTAAGGTAAGGTTGTTGTTGTGGAGGCCAAGGAGTCCACATTGTTGGGTCTACAAAGGGAGGGTTAGTTTGTTGCATGGGTGGGTAATTTATTTGATTGAGGGGTGGGTATTGCATTTGATTAAAGGGAGGGTAATTTGCTTGATTAAAAGAAGGATAGTTATTCCAACGATTAGAAGATGTAAATGGAATATTAGGATTCATACCTTGTCCTCGCAGCTACCATTGCCTTCTCTGTGTCAATAGATAAACAACTTCAGCTTCTTCATCAGTTGGTTGTAATTCTGCCTTGATTCCTGGTAAAGAAGGGCATTGTTGAGTTTCATGATCCTTATCACAAATGGTGTAGATTGACTTTTTGTCCAATGGGCATTCCCTTCATGGGTGCTTATCTATGCATTTAGAACAAAATATGGACAGAGCTATTTCTACTTCGGCTTGTTTCTTTTGAATATGCAAGGTATCAATTTGTGAAGAAAAAGAGCTTAACATTTCAGTTTTAAAACCCTCAAGTAAATTACCTATTTTGGCTCTTGTTGCTCCTCCACTGGCTGATTTTTGAACTCTTGAAAATGTGGTATCCCTTCTATTTGATCTATTCCTTCCAGCTCCTCTTGAACATCTTTTACATAGGTTAACAATTTCATCATATGATTCTTTAGATATGTCCCCTTTTCGAAGCATATTCAGCATATCTAGACATTCATCCCTTACTCCTTTTAGTAATATTGTTTTAAGAATATCTTTACTTACATCGGGGTGACTGGATATTTGTAGATTATACTGTAGCCTTTCCACAAAGTCCTCCAAATTTTCATCCTCTTTCTGTATCATCTTGAATAGGTCCTCTCTTTTTTCTCTTGTTCGGCAATAGTATTGGTATTTGTGCAAGAATTTATGTTTCATCTGATCCCATGTTGAGATTACATGACCTCCTAGTCTCATGAACCATCTTAATGCATTTCCTTTTAATGTTGCTGGAAATAGCTTTAATTTTTTAGCATTGGAAATGTAATCATAACTTCTGCATAATATGTGGAATATAAACCATGAAAGTTAGGTAAGGGTGAAAGTGGAATATTCTTCATGGGAGCTACTCCTCTAGGCAGATCACCAATAGGAAATCCTAAGGTAGAAAAAGAGTTTTCATTGTTTACCTCTACTTCAAGACCTACCTGTTCATCATGTTGTAGTTCTTCATTATAATCATCCATGATTTCTTCTATTTGTTCCCCTACTTCACTTGCTCGATCCTCAATGTTTTTTGCTGGTTTCTGAACTTTTTCAGGGCTCCAAATCTCTTTCCCCATTTTAAAGTTCGCTTGAAAGGAAGATTGAGGCTTTGGTTTTCTAGAGCTTGGTCATTGAGGAACAACAGATTCAGATTTTGATATAATCTGGTCGATGAAGGTCTTTCTTCCTCCTCTTCCTCTACCCCTGCCACTTGTAGGGTCATTTTCCTTGGGGGGTTCGTGTCCTCTCATGCAATCTATGCATCTGAAAGAAAATTGTAAATTCTTTTGAAATCTATAATTTCCTTCCCCGGCAATGGCACCAAAATGTTGGTCACTGTAATTGCTTATTAACTAAACAACCAAGTGTTACATAAATTGTCAACCTAGGGAAGTCTATTTATTTCAAAGGCAATCACACACTGTATATGTTCAATCTCAAAATAAATCTAGATTTGTAGTAAAAGTACACTAATCACACCTTGCTTTGAACAGACTGAAGTTCTACTTTGAATTACAAAAAAGAAATCTATCTATTGCAGAGTTTGAGATTCAAGGAAAATAATTATCAGAAGAATCCTAGATTACATTAAGAAACAACAACCTAGGAAAAGAAATCCTTCAGCATACTGCAAGGAAGACTAACTATTCTATAACAGAGAATAGGACCCTATTCCCCAAAGAAGGAATCTTCAGCACCTATTTCTGACTATCACACTTTCATAAAATCATTACCAATCAAAATGATTAACAAGTACTGAAGGCTAACTATTCTATAACAGAGAACAGGACCCTATTCCCTAAGCATGAATCTTCAACACCTGTCTCTGATTATCACACTTTCATAAATTCATCAAGAAGAATTGCCAATCAGAATGATTAACAGTTACCTAGGAATGAATTGTATGAAAATAATGTAACAACCAGTAAAGCAGAGTTTCAGCAAAACGAAGTTCAGTAAAGTAGAGTTTCAACAAAATAGAGTTTAAACAAGGCGTGAACAAAAATAATACTAACACACTACAGAACTAATGGGTGAATCTTGTGAAGAAGGTGGGCCCTCTCCTTCTCACAAGATTCCCCGGAAATGAAAGGAACTAAGAAGAAATGCTCAGAATAATATTTTATTCATTTGTCAATTGTATCATGTTACAATATCCAAAGTGAACATGCCCTTCTCTATAATTCCTTTCTAACCAAAAAAATCCTCTCGTCTAATGATGATTTCCCCTTATTTAAAGAGGAGAATCCTCTTAATACAATTGATCATAAAATTACATGTGTACATACGAATCCTATTCTTAGCCAGATCTAATATTTTATGCTGGAATAGGATATTATGATCTCCCGTAGAAAAATGTTGTTACAATAGTTGGAATGGTGCTGGGTTGAGGTGTAGTTGTTGCGGTCGGTGTAACAGCTTCTTTATTTATCTTCTTGTTACTGTTGTTGTATACTGTTTTAGCATCACAAATCACAGACTGTTTCAACAATGGGATTTGCGTTCTGTTTGACTGTTTCAGCAATGTGGTCTCAAGCAACAACGATGGTTGGTGCTAGCTTAAGTTACAGCTGTTTTGGCCAGTGTAATAGCTCCTTCTTGTTACTTCTATGTGAATTGTTGTTCCAGCATCGCAAATCATGGATTGTTTCAGCAATGGGATTTGCGTGCTGTTGATTGTTTCAACAATGGGTCTTCAAGCAGCGACAATAATCTACAGTTCAAACTGTTTCAACAACTATATGTTTTTGATCGATGGTTAAGTATGAGAGTAATGTAAAATTACATGTAAAACAAATTAAACATATATCAAAGAGAAGAAACGTTATATACCTTTGGAAAGATAGGTTAAGGTGATAATGTAGGCTTAAATGTGAGTGAGAAAAGGATATAATGATAGCAAAAAGTATGAACAAAAAGGTACATTATAGGGTCCTAACACTGGGTTTCCATGGATGTTACAGTATTTTATCAGAGATTTAGTTTTCAACACTGAGCATGGATGGGCCAAGAAAGTTGAGTTGACACAAAATTTCACAGAGGATTTATTTCAAAGTGGGAAAATTTCAAGTTGTTGAGCATCCATGGTAACGAGTAACAAAAATTGCATGGAATTGGGAAAAAGTGCCAATTTATATTGCTAAATTCATCGGAAAATTGAGAAATTTGGCCATGTGGTGAGATATTCTTGATTTAATATCCTTTCTAGCAACTTGAGACCTAGAATTGGTCAAATTTGAAGTTGTAGTGAAGCCATGATAGATGGAGCGAAATTAGTTGATTAAAATTCTTAATTCGTGAATTGAGTTTGGGAAAAATTCATTCCAAGAATGTCAACCCACATCGATTTGTTGTTGCAGAGGTTGAGCTGGTGTTAACGGGGTGAAATTGAAAAAAATTCATAGTTATAGAATGTCTATGGTAAACATTGAGAAAAAGCCCCAATTTCTGCAGTGGAATTCACAAGGAATTGATGCACATAAAAATGGATGTGTGTAGGTGGGTGCACTAAAAATGCATGATGCGCAGTGAAAAGATTGTGATATGTGGAAAAATATTGGCGTGCGGGTATGTGCGCTAAAATTGGGCGCTACGCAGAAAAATATCGGTGTGCGGGTACGCGCTCTAAAATTGGGTGTTGCACGGAAAACTATTGGTGTGCAGGTATGCATGCTAAAATTTGGCATTGCGTGAAAAAATATTAGCATGCGGGTACGCTCACTAAAATTGGGCGTTGCATTGAAAAATATTGGCATGTGGGTATGCACACTAAAATTGGGCATTGTGCGGAAAAATATTGGCATGTGGGTGCATGCACTAAATTTAGCATTGCGCAAAGTGGATTGAGTGATGGATACGTAATACTGGTGCATGGTATGCACATGCATAATAATGGCATGCATGGTGTGTGCAGTATTTCCAGATTGCAGAAAAATTTTGTTGGTGCATGCACATTGTGGGTATATGTTGTCACACAACAATTTAGTTAATAGTGCACGCAAAGTATTGGAATGCGGTGGGGGCGTAATAAACTTTGGCATGGTGCAGTGCGTAGAGTGAAATGTGTGCATAATATTAGCATGAGGCACAAAAATGGCACGCGACACAATTTTTTTTTGCGCGCAATAGGTATTAGTGCAAGAACCAAAATTTTGCGCAAGAAATATTGACGCGCGACACAAAAGTAGTGCACGCCAGTTATTGGTGTGGTAGAGAAGTGATGCACGATATTTATAGATGAGAGGAGCATGAATAACATTGTGGTGTTACTGTGCATGCTAAACATGGGTGTCCAGGTTTAAATTTGTGCATGCAAAGTCATTTGGATGGTGAACAACAACAAAAAACCAACAAATTTCCATGACATTTTATACTGTTTGAACGTCATTTTTTTGTAGTGCTTTTTTGAGGCCCTTAACAACATTTTTAGCTACTCAAAAACCACGAGAACATAGTGTACCTTGTAGAAATGTACACTTTGTCTCTGCAGCTCAAATAAAAGAGCCAGGAGAGAGATTTATAATGGTGTAAATCATTCCTCAAATGAAGCTTTATGAGAAAGTTACAACACAAATAGTGGAGGGTAAATTTTAAGACCCAACTAACTTTGAAGAGCCATAACTTTCTACTCTGTAATTAGATTGAGGCGCAAGAGCAGTCAATGGAAAGATATTAAGGTGTTTGGAATTTGGGGGAAATAAGGTTTTAAGTTAGCGGATCTCCCAAATCCCAAAGTTTTGAAGTACCAGAGCCTCGAAGCTCCGAAGAAGCATCTGTTCAAAAGTTTGCCAATTTGGCATTCAGGGGAAATGAAGGGCGATGAAGGTGAAATATTCGAAGCCTGAAGTTCCATAGCCTTGAATTCCCAAACATCTGTATAAGATCCTTTCATCTAAGCGCTTGGTCATATCCCGTGGTGACATGATATTTTGGAAAAAATAAAAGGGGGTTGGTGCTCGAATTTTCATTTTTTTTAAAGACATAAAAGGGCTTAAAGAAGGATCCCATGGGGTTTTTGATTTGTAAGGACCTACTAATAAAGGAAATTACAAAATCCTGTAAAACTAAAAAGAGGATTCAACATGGTTCCAAGATTTATTTCGGCTCTGAAGAGAAAGAACAAATGTACAGGTATTACATCACATAAAATACAATTTTTAAATAACCATAACTTCCTAATCAAGACTCAAAATTGAGAAAGGGAGAAATCATTGGAAATATCTTAGACAAAAGAATATAAATGTTCACCTAGAAAATTGACCTGGGCAGTCAATTTCCTAGGAAACCAGAAGAAATAAGTATGATATATTATTGAACCAAAATGGTTCATAATTTCACGAAGTTGTTGAATCAATTAGCATAACAAGTTATTTTGGTTGCACATTTTTGCATAGTTAACAACTAGTAGATCATAATGGAGTTAGCATATAGTGAAGAAGGATGGAAGATACATAGGGGGCTTACAGTTAGGAATATGAGATCCGAAGGATGGATGCCCATATGGGAATTGAGGGAACAAACTCAAATGGACATGGAGAAGGAAAGGAATAAAGCATGAACATGGCAAAGACCATTAAAAATTTGCAAAAGGATGTCCAAAGTCATAAATTTGATAATGAAAATATTATGAAATCCAAGGAGTAGTAGGAGGAATTGAACATAAAATAATGCAAATCTTGTACCAAACATAAAATAGGATGGATAAGGAGAATGGCTCAATAAAATTAGGAATCATAGGTCTCCTAGTGAGAAAAGAAGAACAAGAAGTGTTAACATACATCACCATCACTCCTTGAGGAATTCCAATAGGAGGGCACACATCAACTCAAGTCCATCCCTTGTCAGGAAGCATAATAGGTCTGGTGTGGATGAGCTGCAAGGAGAAATGAACAAAAACAAAACTCCTACATTTGATGGTGAGCACAAGAAGGATGGATATGTCGAGGCATTGTTTTTAGGCATCAGAAAGTACTTTCAATTACATAATTACTCTTCTCACATAGAAGGAATAATTTCCATCTATCAACTCAAAGGAAAGGCATCCGTGTGGTGGGATCAAGTTGTGTAGGTGCAACACATTAAAGAGAAAAATGTTACTTGGAAGGAATTCAATAATTATTTTGAAAATAAATACCTGACTAAGAGATATTATGACAACAAAATGAAATTTATTTGAACTCAATATTAGGAGTATGACCATAGATCAATGTGAAAGAAGGTTTCTAGAAATACTAAAGTATGTTTCTTTCATCAAGGATGAGACAATTAAGATTTAGAGGTAGCTGAGTAGGTTTCCATAATTCATTAGTGATAAGACGCAATATGATGATCCCAAAACATTAGACGAGACCATAAGGTAAGATAAATGCCTATATGATCAGCATAAATCCAGGCCAGCTTTCCAAAAATATTGGTAAGACAAGAAGAAATATAAGATGGAATAGAGGAAGAAATGGACTAAACCACCATTCTTAAAAAATAATCCTCAGGGACAGCCAGATTCTAGAGAACCCAAAGAAATTAAGACAGGGGGGGGAAAGGCCAAGGTAGCCACTTATTAAATGTTGGGGATGTAAAGGAGATCATATGTATATATATTGTCCTCACATAGGTGAAACAGTGAGAATTGTTCACAATGTACAACAAGCTGAAACAATGGAGGACATGGGCATAAGTGTACCAAGGATCTATTCAGCCCTATAAAAAAGCAAGCAGAGTTTCAGTTGCATATGATTGAAGTAGAAGGTATGATCAACAACCAAACCATTAATATTTTAATTGATTCGGGTGCAAGTCATAGTTATATAGATCCTAAGATGGTGGAAAAATTTCATTTTCCAAGAATCAAGCATGGAAAATATTGGTTGGTGCAGCCGACTACTACAACCAAAAGAAATGTTAATGATATGGTTAAGTCATGTCCAATTCACATGAATGGACTGAACATCAAGGCAGATTTGAATATCTTTTCTTCAGGTTCCTATGACTGTCTAATTGGGATGGATTGGTTGGACCAACAATGCTATCCTAGAATGTCATAACAAGGGATTTACTTTCCTGGATGGGGAAGGGAACCCAAGGAAAATAAATGGAATTCCCAGGGAAATACCTATTAGAGAAATCTCAACAATGCAATTGAAGAAAATTTACAGGAAAGGATGTCAAATATTTGTAGCTCATATGGAAGAGAGATATAGAGATAAGGTGTCAAATATTGAAGATCATGTAGTCCTAAATGATTTTGGGGATGTATATAAAGAAATACCACGACTACCCCCTATAATATACATTGATTTCTCCATAAATATGATGCCTAGAGAAACTCCATTATCCAAGAATCCCTACATGATGAGTACACCAGAACCAAAATAGTTGCAAATGCAGTCTGAAGAGATTTTGAAGAAGGGGTGTATACTCCCAAGTGTATCACCATGGGTGCCTCAATTTTATTTTTGAAGAATAATGATGGAACCTTGATACTTTGCATGGACTTCAGGCAGTTGAACAAGGTAACTGCAAAGAATAAGTATCATTTTCCAAGGATTGATGACCTCTTTGATCAGTTGAAGAATGGAAAAATATTCTCCAAGATTGATCGCAAATCAGGTTATCACAAGGTAAGAATTAAAGAACAAGACACCAGTAAGACTTCTTTCCGAACAAGGTATGGCCATTATGAATTCATAGTGGTGTCATTTGGGTTATCAAATGCATCGATGTTTTTTATGTGTTTAATGATGGCATTTTCAGAGAATACTTGGATAAGTTTGTCATTTTCTTTTTGGATGACATTATTATATATTCCAAGTTGGAGGAAGAGCATGAACAACACTTGAGGTTTGTACTACATATATTAAGAGAGAGGCAGTTGTATGCCAAATTGAGCAAATGATCATTTTATTAGAATCAAATCCAGTATCTCAGACATATCATCTCAGAAGAAGGGATAACATTGGATGTGAAAAATATTGCTGCCATTAGAGGATGGTCATCCCCTAAGAATGTGACTGAGGTAATATCATTCATGGGAGTTGCAAGATACTATAGAATATTTATTAAAGGATTATCAAGGATTGTACTCCTGATCACTTCCTTGCAAAAGAAGGGAGTGAAGTTTTAGTGGACAGTAGAATGTGAAAAGAGTTTCCAGCAAATGGAGCATATATTAACTAGTGCTCCAATAATCATGATCATAGATTTGAATGAAGACTTTATTGTATGCATTGATGCATGTAAACAAGGACTTGGTGGATTCCTTAGTCAAAATGGATATGTTGTATGTTATGAATCAATGAAGTTGAAGTTGCATGAGAGGCTCTATGTTACTCATGATTTGGAGTTGGAATCCATAGTGCATGGCTTGAAGAAGTGGAGACACTACCACATGGGGAAAAGGTTCTAGTTGAGGACAAACCACAATGGTCTAAAATATTTATTTGGACAACTAACTCTAAATTTCATACAAAGCAGATGGTTATAATTTCTTAGTGAGTATGACTTTGATATAAATCATATCAAAGGGAAAGAGAACAAGGTTGTTGATGCACTTAGTATAAGGGTGCATGAGTTGCATGCTACAACCATCAACATGTACGAATCTGATTTGAAGGACATAATCTTGGAGGCTACACAATCAAATTTGCATTACAAGGAAATAGTAACAAAATTACAACAAGGTATTTTGCAACAGAAACTTGAAGATTACAAGATGGGAGATGATGAAGTTCTCATGTATAGAGGTAGAATTTATGTGCCAGATTCCTAGGAATTGAGAAGTATCATATTGAAAGAAATGCATAATGTACCTTATGATGGGCAACCACGGTATCGAAAAACTATTACAGTTGTCAAGAGACAATATTATTGACCAGGTATGAAGCGAGAAGTTGTCGAGTATATTGCCAAATGTATGGAGTGTCAAAAGGTTAAGGCTAAGCATAGACACCCAGCTAGGTTGCTAAAACCACTACCCATTCCTGAGTGGAAATGGGAAGTTTTAACAATGGATTTCATCACCAAAATACCTAGAAAAAACAAGCAACATGATTATATCATGGTAGTGGTGAATAAGCTTACCAAAGTTTCCCATTTTATTCTAGTAAATATCACTCACAAGGCAACCAACGTTGTTGATATTTGTATGAAGGAAATTTCTTGACTGCATGTTATACCCAAGACAATTTTGTCGGGCAAAGATCCAAAATTTACATAAAATTTTTGGAGAGGATTATTTAAAGGATTTGGAGCAATTCTAATCTTGAGTACAACTTATCATATAGAGTATGATGGAAAAACAGAGAGGGTAAACCAAGTGATTGAGGATATGTTGAGTATGTCTATGATGGAAAAATCATAATAATGGGAAGACTACCTACACTTGGTAGATTTTGATTATAACAATGGGTACCAAGCATCTCTAAAGATGAGCCAATTTGAGGCACTTTATGGCAGAAGGTGCAGCACAATAGTAAGCTGGGACAACCCAACAGACAGAGCAATGGTTGGGCCAAAATTTCTCATGGAAATGGAAGAGAAGATGTCAAAAATAAAGCAAAATTTAAAGGATACTCAAGACAGGAAGAAAATATATGTTGATAAGGGTAGAACTCAGAGGGAATTTAAAATGGGTGACCATGTATTCTTGAAAGTGAAGGCCGACAGAGGTTCCCTGAGGTTGGGAAATTGTTCAAAGTTGGAAGCTCGTTGTTGCAGGTTGTCTAAAATCCTATAGAGGATTGGGCCTATAGCATACATTATTGAATTACCTGCATCCATGTCTATTCATAATGTATTCCATGTATCATTTCTCAAAAAGTATGTATGTGATGCTATTCATGTTATTGATTGGAATGTGATTCAGGTGGAGCAAGAAGGCACTTTTCAAGTGCATCCAATGTGCATATTGGACCGAAAGATCAAGCAACTTTCAAATCAATCCATAGATATAGTAAAGGTTGGATGGACCTAGTACAGTCCTGATCATGCCACTTGGGAGCATGAGGATGCTATGCGGGAATAATACTCACATCTTTTTTAAGGATTTTGAAATTTTGTTGGTATATATATTGCACTAAGGACAATGCTTAAATAAGGGGAGGGGGATGTAACACCCCAAGACCGAGAGGCAATTGTAAATGTAATTATTTTTTATAGGCTAGTGATCCTGGTTGTTATAAGATAGAAGGTGTTGATTAAATTTGGTTATCATTGATGCCAATCGTTGAAGAAAGTACGATAGAAAATTCTAGTAGCACAAAGGTTTGGATAATAGACCCAAGTTTGTTTGATGTAAAAATGACTCATTATTGTCTTGTCATGGTTGATAAGAATTACAAATGGATGAACTCCAAAGTGGTCCCCTTATGGTGAAATCCCTCAGGGGAAGATGCTTTGCAGATTGAGTTATCCTAAAAGTATGGTTAGAGAAACCATGCTTAATTATGGAATAATGGGATGAGGGTTAGTTAATTTGTTAGTGAAATTATCCTAGATGGATAGTGCTTTTCCTGCCATTTTTGGTGGTATGTGGAACGTCACATAAATCCTCACAGTTAGAGAGTTATGGCCATGTGAAGTTGGAGGTCCCTCATGAGTCATCTAGAAGCCCCAAAAAGTCAAAATGTTTGCAAAAGGAATTGTTTAAATAATAAAGTTAATGGAGAAATCCCTAAAATAAGGAAAGTGGGATGCTACATGAAAGTATAAATAAGAGGCAAGACTTTCTAATTTTAATCACACTTGAATATCATTGAATCTCTATTTTTGTGAAAGGTTATTTGGGCAAGTATTATTGATAGAGGAAAATTGCAGTAGAAAAAGTGTGGCATGAATTGTGCGTCAGGAAAAGTGCGATAGAAAAAGTGAGGTGGGAAAAGTGTAGAAGAAAAAGTGCAGAAAAAAAAGTGCGATAGAAAAATCACAGCAGAAAAAGTGCGTCAAAAAAATCGCGGCAGAAAAAGTGTGACAAAAAGATTGCGGCAGAAAAATTGTGACAGAAACATCGCAGCAGAAAAAGTGTGGTAGAAAAATCACGGCAGAAAAAGTGCATCAGAAAAATCATGGCAAAAAAAGTGTGGCATAAAAATCACGGCAACAACATGGTTGGGATCTATTTATGAGAGATATGGCACATCTTGTTTTAGGTATGTTTTGTGAGCTAGGGTTTATCTCTTGAGATGGTATTGGATGTTCAATATTGTTGCATATATCAGATTTGTTGAGGGATACAATTGGTATTTTTTTGTTGGTATTTGGCATATGGCTATTAATATTTTGGTTGTGATGTGTTTTTGAAGTTATTGGTTTAGCTTGAGGCTACATAATAGTGAGGTTGTGGCACATGGTTTGATGTAAGGCTTTATGGTATTTGGTTTATGGATAGAGTGATGAATTTTTATGGTTATATTGGTGTATGTCTTTGGTATATGGTTGAGGTACATGTTGGGTTCATTGTTGAGATAGGTAGTTGATGAGTTGACACATACATGAGGTGTACAGTTGATGATGTTGGTACATCTTGATGAGTCATAGTTGATGTGCAGTTGATGCATGGTACATGTTGCTTCAGGTTATTGGTACAAGTTGTTTGGTGCAGGTTGATTGGCACAGATTGTTACAAGTTATTGGTACAAGTTGGTAGTGATAGGTTGACAGTGGTAGTGGTTGATTTAATGACAGTGACAGATTGTATACATTTGTCATTTATATTTTAGGGTGGTTGGACGGGGCAAGGACATGTGGTTGTAGCCAGCTTCCGGTTGTAGTCAGAGAACATAGGGGGTTGTAGCCTCCTTCTGGTTGTATCTAGATAATTGGGGAGTTGGAGCTTACCTCAGGTAGTAGACTAAAAATATATGAGGTTGGAGCCTCCTTCCAGTTGCATCTTGAAAAAAAAGGAAGTCGGTGCTTCTAGACTTATTGCATTCCAGACCAAAAACACAAATTGGACTATAACTTTAATAGGTTGTAAATAGCATCCTAGAACCCAGAAAAAGGTGAAACTTGGACAAAGTGTCCAGAATATGTATATAAAGAAACCCAATGGATCTCCCATGAAAAATCCAATGGAGTAGGTGAAAAAATGCTTAATTACAACACAAAGTTGCGCCAAGTTGACGAGTGAACAAATTATTTTTTTATTAATGGGCAATTTTTAAATAACCATTACTTTCTGTTCAAGACTCAGAATTGAGCATGGGAGGAGGCATTGGAAAGGTTTTGGACAATAGAATATAAATATTCACCCAAAAAAATGATCTGGGCATTCAATGTTTTAAGAAATCATAAGAAATAATTCTAATATATTATTGAACCAAAATGGTTCATATATTTTCATGAAATTGTTTAGTCAATTAACCTGACAAAGTTTTGTTGGCTGCACATTTTGCATATTTAATAACAACTAGATCATATCAGGATCAACACATATTCCATAGGAATGTAGAATGCACAAGGGACTTACATCTAGGAGGATGAGATCAGAGGGATGGATTTTCATTTGGGCATTGAAGGAACAAACTACAATGAACATGGAGAAGGAAGCGATGAAAACATGAATATGGTAGAGACCATTAAAAATTTGCAGAAGGATGTCCAAATCCATAAATTTTATAATGAAAGGCTTATGAAAGAGAAGGAGAAATAGGAGGACTTCAACATGAATTTAATGCAAATCTTGAAAATAATAGAAAATAAATTGGATAAGGAGAGTGGCTCAAGAAAATCAGGAAGTCACGGGTTTCATAATGCGAAAATAAGAACAAGAAGTGTTATTAGACATCACCATCACTCCCCGAGGTATTCCAATAAGAGGGCACACAACAGCTTAATTCAATCCCCTGTTAGGAAGCATAAGAGGTCTAGGGTGGATGTGCTATGAGGATAAATGAACAAAATCAAACCTCCTACATTTGATGGTGAGCACAAGAAGGATGAAGATGTAGAGACATGGTTGTTGGGAATGAGAAATTATTTTCAATTACATAATTATTCATCTCATGCAGAAGGAATAATTTCCATCTATCAACTCAAGGGAAAGGAATCAGTGTGGTGGGATCAGCTTGTAAAAGTGCAACACATTAAAGAAAAAGGTGTTACTTGGAGGGAATTCAAGAAGTATTTTGAGAAGAAATACTTGACTAAGAGATACTATGACAATAAAATGAATTATTTCTTTGAACTCAAGCTTGGGAGTATGAGATAATTAAAATTTAGAGGTATTTGAGTGGATTTCCATCCTTTATCAGTGACAAAATGCAATATGATGATCCCAAAACATTGGAGGAGACCATAAGGAAAGATAAATGCCTATATGATCAACAAAAATCAAGGCCAACTTTCCAAAAATATTGGTAAGACAAAACTAAATTCAAGATGGATCAAAGGAAGAAGGGAACTAAGCCACCATTCTTCATAAATATGAATCAAGGAAAGACAACTTCTAGAGAACCCAGAACGATTGAGATAGGGGGTCAAAGGCCAAGGAAACCACCTATTCAATGTTGGGGTTGTAGAGGACATAATATGTTCAAAGATTGTCCTCACAAAGGTGAAAAAGTGAGGACTATCCACAATGTACAAGTTGAAACAATGGATAACATGGGAAGAAATGTACCAAGGATCTATGCAGCCTGGACAATAATCAAGCAAATTATCAATCACATATGATTGAAGTGGAAGGTATGATCAACAACCAAACCATTGCTATTTTAATTGATTTAGGAGATATTCATAGTTATATAGATCCTAAGATGGTGGAAATTTTGCATTTTCCAAGAAGAAAGCATGGAAAATCTTGGTTGGTGCATCTTTCTACCGGAGCCAAAATAAAATTTAATGAGATGGTTAATTCATGTCTTATGGACATGAATGGACTAAACGCCGGGTAAGATTTGAACTGTTGATTAAGGTTGGTTATCATTGATGTCAACCCTTGAAGAAATCTCGGTAGCACAAAGGTTTTGGTAATGGACCCATTTTTGTTTGATGTAAAGATGACTCATTATTGTCTTGTCACGGTTTATAATAAGTATAAATGGATTAACTCCAAAGTGGTCCCCTTATGGAGAAAGCCCTCATGGGAAGATGCTTTGCGGATTGAGTTATCATAGAAGTATGGTTAGAGAACCCATGATTATTTGTGGAATAATGAGATCAAGGTTAGTGCATTTTTCAGTGACACTATTTAATATGGATCGTTCTTGTCATGTCATTTCCGGTGGTATGTGGAACATCACATAACTCCTCACAGTTAGAGAGTTATGGCCATGAGAAGTTTGAGAACCCAGGTTTGGGTAATGGACCCAAGTTTGTTTGATGGATAATGGTATGATTTTTGATATATTTTCAGGTAGTACTATTCTATATGGATATTACATGTCATTCCATTTTTGGTGGTATGTGGAATGTCACATAACTCCTCACGGTTTGATATTTATGGCCTTATGAAGTTGGAGGACCCTCATATGTCATCTAGAAGCCCCCAAAGGTCAAAGTGGTTTAAGAGATTTTAGAAGGTAAATAATAAAGTGAATTGATGGGTTTATTATAATTCAAGGTGAATACAGATGAATGATTTAAATAATAAATTTAATGGAGAAATTAGAAGTGGGTTAACCCTAAAATAAAGAAAGTGAGCAAAGTGACCTAGAAGATGTTTTTAAGGAATCTACTTGGAGAGTATAAATAAGAGGCAAGGATATCTATTTCAGATAACACTTGAGAATATTTAGTATCTATAGGTGTCTGAGGTAACCAAATGATATATAAGCTGAATTTCTGATGGAAGGTGAAGAAAAGAAGGCTGGAATTCAAGGAAGGATAAGTTCTTTTGATGATGCTTTCTAAAGTGTTTTGGGTAAAAACGTCATAACCTCTTCATAACAAATCCAAATTCAGTAAGACAAAATGTGTTGGTTATAGTACATTATTTAGTATTATGTGTAACAGTTTCATATCGATTCAACAAACATTCTGTGCATGCCACACTCTACAAGGCCGCTCTCTAGAACAAGCCAAAATTCAGCAAGGTATGCCATTTTTGCTATAACTTCTTTTCTGAGAGGTTACAAGTAGTGAAACTTGGAGGAATTTCATAAAACACACTGAAGGACATTTTGTATCAGTTTCATATATTTATTCATTACAAGTACAAAGTTATTATTATTTCAAGTTAGGTTTGTTGACTAATCCAAAACTAGTCATGTGAGACCGAAGAAACGTTTGATGAAAATTCTAGTCTCTTGTTGTTAAAGTTAAGGAAGGTTTGTAGGTATATGATCATATCCACCAGGTCTATTAAAAATTTACAAATCATATTTTTATGATGAAATTGATGAGGGATTTTGGTTAAGGTACATGTTGTGTACATGGTTGAGACAGGTAGTTGATGAGTTTACACATACATGAGGTGTATAGTTGAGGATGTTGGTACATATTGATGAGTCATAGTTGATGAGTAGTTGACACATGATTGGTACATACTTGGTACATGGTTGGTTGAACTTGTTTATGGTACAGATTGATTACAAGTTGTTTGGTACAGGTTGGTGCATGGTTGATTCACTTGTTTATGGTACATGTTAGTTACAGATTGAGGTAAAGGCTTATGCATAGTTGATGCATGGTTCAGGTTTATTGATATATCTTTACAACGACATATCTCACAATGATACTGTGACAGTGGTTCCATCATTGTACTTTTACTTCAGGGCGTTTGGATGGGGAAAGGACATGTGGTTGTAGCCACATTCTGGTTGTAGTCAGAGAACATAGGGGGCTATAGCCTCCTTCTGGTTGTAGCCAAAAATTTGGGGAGTTAGATCTTCCCTTAGGTTGTAGCCTGAGAAACTAGGGGGCTGGAGGCTCCTTCTAGTTGCAACTGGAAAACAAAGTAACTTGGTGCTTCCAATGAATGTAATTATTCAATACATATAAGAAAAGGCATTTCATGGTTTTCTCCTGCTTTGGCTTTCCATGTAAAACACTGGTGTACTATGTATGTGTATGATTTTTCATTTGTTCATTTCTCATTATTGGATGATAATTCTACATTGATATAACACTTGGATTATTTGGTTTAAAAAGGATTAAAATTTCTCTATTACTGACTCACCCCCCCCCACTCTCAGTAATCCAACAATTGGTTTCAGAGTAGGTTCCTTCAAAAATCAATTTAACCACTGAAAGGTAGATCATGGAGAGAAAGAACTTGTATAAAAATGGAATACCATAGTTTGATGGATAGAAGTATGTTTTTTGGAGCATAAGGATGAAGACATATATACAGGCACATGAATTTGAAATTTGGCAATCAATTGTAGATGGATACATAGCACCAACAGTTCCACCAACAAATGAAAAAGCATTGAAACTCTGTCAGAATAATTCCAAATCCACAAATGCATTTCTGAATGGTCTCAGTGAAACAATATTCACCAAATTTGCACATTGTAAATCTGCTAAAGATATTTGGGACAAGCTTCGAAATTTTTATGAAGGAGATTCAAAAGTCAAAGCAGCAAAGCTTCAAACTTACAAAGGTCAGTTCGAACAACTAAAGATGAAGGAAGATGAGAATATTGCAGCCTACTTCTTACGAGTCGATGAAACATTGAATGAAATCATAGGATTGTGAGAAGAAATCGAAGAATCTGTAATTGCTCAAAAGGTACTAAGATCTCTTCATATGATATTTGACCCTAAGATATCATCACTAGAAAAAATATCAGATATAAAATCAATAAGAATGGATGAACTGCATGGAATCCTCACAGCATATCAAATGAGAAATGAACAAGAAAATCCAGATGTAAAAGAAGCAGATTTCAAAGCATCCAAAATATCAAAGAAAAAGTAAAAGAAACAAGAAGAACATAACAACAACAATGACGTCTCATAAGATGATGAAGAAGTGCCCAACTTCATCAAAAGACTGAACAAGGGAACCGATGGTAGGTATAGAGGTAAGCTTCCTTTAATTTGTTTTAATTGCGATGGTATTGGTCATTTTGCTAACAAATGTCTTCCTAAGAAAAAGAGAAATGATGAAGGTTACTCAAAAGGAAAACAAACATATAAAGGAGAAATAACTACAAATAAAGTTTTCAAGAAAAGCTTATGTAGAAAAGAAGACATCTCATCATCAGATGAATATGAAGTCAGTGACAGTGAGATAGGAAGAGTTCTATTCATGGAAATAGAAGACTATGATAAAAAAGACTCTGAAGAAGAATATGAAGAAGCCGAAGAAGAATATTAAGAAGTCAAAGAATAAATTGAAGAGGTAGAAGTTGACTACATAAAATAATTGACGCGTGCCATAGAAGTTCTCAGAAGAGAAAAGAAGAAAAATAAGAAACTACATGTAGAATTAGACAATAAAGAAGACACTCAATAATTAGAACAAATGATCACAAATCTAAAGGTTCAAATAGAAGAATATAAAAGAATTGAAGAAGAAATCAAATAACAGCTAGAAGAAAAGGACAAGATCATTGGAAATTTGGAAGCAAATATTGTCACATTAAGAAAGAAGACTCAAAAGAAAATTATGCAGAATAGCTCAAAAGTTTTGGATGACATTATCAGCAGTTAAAAATATCATCTTGACAAGTCCAAACTTGGATACAATCAGATAGAAAAGGGATCAAGCTCCAAAACAACAGAGCAAGAAACATATCCAAAAAGCTATGCAGAAACAATCAAAGGGGATATGAAGATATATAAGGAAGATTATAGTGACACTCCTCCACTGAGAAGATTCAAATTTCAGAATCAACAAAAAACAGATAGGCCTCAAGAAGAAGAAGAAGGATTCATAAGAGCACCTCCTTTCAAAAGATCTTCAACTCCCAGGTATCAAACTATATTTTTTGGTGTGAGTTATGCATGTAATAATTTTGGACATAAAGCTATGAATTGCAGAGCTAACAAAAGGAACATAAAAAAATTTGAAAGTCATACACAAAAGGGTTATCCAAAAAGGCCTAGTGAAACATAGAGAAGAATCTACAAAAAGTTTGAATATTTGAGCATTGAAGTGGAATGTTACAAATGTAACAAATTTGGACACATGGCCAAAGATTTCAGAATGGAAATCCCTCCTAGAGAACTGCAACAAAATAACAACAATCACAGACAGGAACCTCATAAAAGGACATGGATAAGAAAGAAAAATCATTATAGCAATGAGGAATGCACACTCGCTCTACAAGCCAAGAAGAAGAAACATGGTTGGTATGTTGACAATGTTTGTTCAAAACACATGGCAGGTGATAGAGGCAGGTTTCTTACATTAAGAAAGGAAAGAGATGGATCAGTCTCCTTCGAAAATGATGATTCAACTAAAATCATTGGAAAAGACAATCAGAATTGGGAACAAGAATACAAAGGCAGAAAATGTTCTACTAGTATAATATATGAAACATAATCTTCTAAGTCTGAGTCAAATGTGTGACCAAGGTCACAAAGTTAGTTTTGATTCACAAAAGTGTGAGATAAGAAAAGAAGGTTTAGGAAAATTGATTGTTATAGCTAGAAGAACTTCAAGCAACATATATGTGTTAACTGAAATTGGAAATGAAAAGTGTTGTCTAGGAAAGGAAGATGAAAGTTGGCTATGGAACAGAAGAATGGGTCACATACATTTTGATAACCTTGTCAAAGTCAGCAAAAGAGAAGCAGTCAGAGAAATGCCCCAGATCACGAAACCAACCAACACTTTATGCAAGCATTGTCAACAAGGAAAGAAAACAAAGACCAGGTTAAAATCAAAGGAATATTTAATGACAAGAGCACTGGAAATTGTGCACACTGATCTAGTTGGACCAACTACAACAAAGGGTTTAAAAGGTGAGAAATACTTTATGTTATTAGTTGATGATTATACAAGAATGACTGCAATTTTCTTTCTCAAGAATAAGTCAGAAACTTTTGAAAACTTTAAGATCAAAAGGAAATGGTTGAAAATGAAATAGATTCAAAAATCAAATGCTTGAGATATGATAATGGAGGAGAGTTCACTTAAAAGGAATTTATGGACTATTGTAGCAGTCATGGAATAAAAAGGAAATTCTTCGTTGCTAGGACACCTCAACAGAATGGAGTTGTTGAAAGAAAGAACAAGACAGTACATGAAATGGCTCAAACAATGCTAATGGATTACAAATTGACAGATATATTTTGGACACATATAGTGTGTACAACAGCTCACATTCAAAACAAAGCAATGCTCAAAAGCAACACTGAAAAAACTCTCTACGAGCTATGGAAAGGAAAACCAACAAATGTGAAGCACTTCAACATTTTTGGAAGCAAATGATACATCAAAAGAGAAGATGGAAGAGTGGGAAAGTTTGACTCTCGTGTGGACAAATGAGTACTTGTTGGTTACTCAATTACAAGGAAAGCATACAAGTGTTACAATCTGAGATTGAACAAAGTTGTGGAAATCATCAACATAACAATTAATGAAACAGACAGACTAGAATCAAAGGAAGAAGAAAATGAATCAATGGAACATCCTTTCAAAAAGGAAGCATAAGATGAAAAATAAGTAGAAGAGGAAGATGAAGAGAATCCAACAGGAGAAGAAGAGCAAGTTCAACAAGTGTCTCCAAAGACACCTAGCAAACAAGTTCAGAATAATCATCCTTTAGATCAGATTATCGGAAACAAATATGCATGAGTTGAGACTAGAAGAATAATCTGTTCACCAGAACAAACACACCTAGCACTCTTATCTAAAATTGAACCAAACTATTTTGAAGAATCCAATAAGGATGAATTTTGGAATAAGGCCATGGATGAAGAATTGGATCAAATAGAGAAAAATCACACTTGGGAATTGGTTCCAAGACCAACGAATAAGAATGTGATCGGCACAAAATGGGGTTTTAGGAATAAATTGAATGAATATGGACAAGTTACAAGGAACAAAGCTAGATTTTTATGTAAAGGATATGCATAGATTGAAGGAATTGACTTTGAAGAGACATTTACCCCAGTAGCCAGAATGGAAGCAATCTATTTTCTTTTAGCTTATGCATATTCCAAAAATATTAAAGTGTATCAGATGGATGTAAAATCCTCTTTTCTGAATGGGGAACTTAAAGAAGAAGTCTACATTGAACAACCAGAAGGATTTAAGTTGTTAGAGAATGCATACTATGTGTGAAAATTAAAGAAAGCCTTGTATGGTCTAAAATAGGCTCCTAGAGCATGGTACTCTAGATTAAATAAATATCTACAACATTCAGGGTTCATAAAAGGGAGTGCAGACAACAACCTCTACATCAAGGTAAGTCAAGGTAATATTTTATTAAGTGAAGTTTATGTTGATGATATTATTTTTGGTAGTGATGATGACAGGTTAAGACAAAAATTTGCGAAGGACATGAAAAATGAATTTGAAATGTCATTACTTAGAGAACTATCCTTATTTCTGGGACTTTAGATACGTCAAATAAATCAAGGATTTTTTATTTCTCAAACCAAGTATATCAGAGAAATGTTAAAGAGGTTCGTAATGGAAGATTGAAAACCAATTATCACTCCCATGAAAACCAGTTTCAAGTTAAGAAAAGATGATGATTCAAAGTCTACAGATGAGAGGTAATACAAGTCAATGATTGGCAACCTACTATATGTGACAAAATCCATACCATATGTAAAGCAGGTAGTTGGATAGGTGGCACAATTTCAAGAAGAACCAAAGGAATCACATGTATTAGCAGTGAAGAGAACTTTTAGATATCTCAAAGGAACAAAAGAGTTTGAATTATGGTATCCAAATGGAAAGGATCTATCTCTTATTTCCTACATAGATGCATATTGGGAAGGTTGTATTGATGACCGATGAGGCACTAGTGGAGAAACGTTCTGCCTAGGTGAGTGTTTAGTATCATGTTTAAGCAAGAAACAATCATCAATATCTCTATCTACATCCAAGGTAGAGTATATTGTAGTAGCATCATGTTGTACACATGTTATTTGGATGAAACAAACTTTGACATATATACATGTTGAGTATGATGAGCACATTCCAATTTATTTTGATAATACAAGTGCCATCAGTATCTCAAAGAACCCGGTGATGCACTCCAAGACAAATAACATTCCAATCAAGTATCACATGCTACAGGAACAAGACAAATAACATCAAAGTTGAGTATGTGTGATCTAAAAATGAAGAAGACTTGTATTCTTGAAAATATTTGCAAGTAAAATTTATGTGTTAAAATGAAAATGGATCAAATTTGCAACACAAAATTAATAGGGTTTACTCATTCAAGATGCATATAAACAATAGCATAATCTGTGAACAAAAAACACATAACACAACAAATGATAAAGGAGTTCACCCCTCTCTTGCGCTACATCTCCTGGTCCAACTTCCAATGGATCATTTGTATTATTTTCTCAAAGTGATAAAAAAATGTTATTTACAATGCTCAAAATGCCAAATAGAATGCTCCAATGGCTTCAAAACGTCCCAAAACCCCTAGCTATGATTTTTTGGCACCTCGTTCGGCCAAAAATTGAAGTAGATAGGCTTCCTGGAAGTCCCCTCTTCAAGCTTGTTGTCTCTGCATCTACAAAACACACCCTTCTTGGCTCAACCTAACCCACACGCATTTTAAAGTGTAAAAACTTGGCACTGGGTGCAACCACACAACCGATCCAAACTGTCGAACGATTATGCGTTGGCCTTAACTACCAAGGCCCGTGGGCACATGGTCACCACATGACCGTGCACAATACACAATAGGGCTAAAGTTTCAAACCATTGACAAAACCATAAGGTTTAAAACCATGTGCATACATGTTGGTCACATGTTATATCAAACCGTGCACATTTCAAATGGTTACAACATATATTACGGTGGGTCTAACCGCCCGTAGCACCAATCGTATGCAATACATTATATAACCATGGGACAGGGCTTAGCCCCGGCCCGGTTCACGCCCCAACACACATTTTTGCAATGTTAAATATATTACAATGCATATATATGTTAAATAACATGTGTGAGTGCACCGGTTGGGTGGACTTTCCCAAAGCTTTACCCTGCCCGGAGGTCACGGGATCGACTCCTGCCAAGTGCAAAGATTTTAATCCAATAAATAGGTGACACATGGCGGCCATTGATTGGGCCACGTGTCGCCATCCCATTCGCTGCCAACAAACCAGGTCACATGCCAAATGTCCCAATAACTACCTTCCATGTGTCATATGGCTTGCCACATGTCGTACGGCCTGCCATGTCAGCGTCCATATAGACTATATGGACTGTACAGTCATCATCCCTTTTTTTGCTTGTTTGTCATTTTGAACAGAATGCAATATCTCTCGCTCCCGACGTCTATTGGAACCCAAATTCATTGCATTGGTTTCATAATGATGAGGCCTAAGCTCTCATTTGATTTGAAGTGATTTCGAGCACTTTGAAGTTTTGAGAAAAATTTGATCCCCTGATCACACCTCCCCATTGGAAGGCTTTTGGACCTCCAAAAGACTATTTTTAGTCTATCTAAAGATGAGGGTATAGTTCCCTCACTCTTCCAACCTCAATCCACTTAGATTTTCTTGGATTTGTACCTTTAAGACCAACTAGAAGGTACTCCACATTTCCTCGTTTTGAAGTTTGCATTCTCCTGTCAAGGATGGTGTCTTCATGGAGTTCTGCAAGATATTCTGGGGAAAAATCATCTATAGAAGGAATCTGAACATGCTCTCCTTGATCATCAATCAAAGGAGGCTCATACAATTTCAAATTCTCAACATTAACAACTGCATACATTTTCATATAAAGAGGCAAATCTAAACGAAAGGCATTGTTACCAATCTTGTCGATAATCTTGAAAGGACCATATCGAATTGGTTTGAGTTTTTTACCTTCTCCTTTAAGCCTCTCCTTACTAATGTAAAGCCAAAATTCATCTCCAACTTGGAAACTGTGATCAGCACGATACTTTTCATGTCTCGTTTTGTACTTGGCTTAACTCTTTTCCAACTTCTCTTGCACCATTTGATGTATCGAATGAATTTTTTCAATGAACTTTTCTGCCCTATCAATGTCATATTGACCTTCAATGGAAATATCCTTCCCAAATATTAAATCTAAAGGAGATTTGGGCAAATAGCCAAAACATGCTTCAAATGGCGACACTTGAGTTGAAGAGTGCTTAGCTCGATTGTAAGCATGTTGAATGAAGTGTAAATTCTCATCCCAAAGTTTAGGATGCTTACTGCAATAAGCACGAACAAGATGCACCACTGTTCAGTTTACCACTTCTATTTGACCATCTATTTGTGGATGAAAAGATGTGCTCTTTTTCAATTTGGTGTCCATGAGTGCCCATAAACTCAACCAAAAACTTCCGGTAAATCGAGAATCCCGATCAGAAATAATGGATTTAGGCAATCCAAAATGCACCCAAACATTTTGAAAGAACATTCGTGTCATTTGTTCAGTGGTAACCTACTTCGTACAAGGCATCAAAATAAACATTTTTCTAAATCGATCAACCACAACATAAAGATAATCATGATTTCATCTAGACATAGGTAGACCTCCTACAAAATCCATGGAAATACTTTCCCAAGGACGAGATGGAACTGGAAGTGAAGTATACAAACACAACTTTTAATTGCTAGGTTTACTTGTGGCACATAACGAACATCCTCGAACATATCTTGAAACACTTTCATTCATTTTAGGCCAGTAGCAGTGTCTTTGCAAATTAGCCATTGTCTTGCCTACACCAAAATGACCAGCAATAAGAGAAGAATGGGCTTCTCTTATAATGTTGATTCTTCCCCCCTGTGGAATACATAGCTTGCCAAGATGATACAAAATATTATCATGCACATGGTAATACAATTCCTCAACATGGTTAGAATGACACAAAGTTTCATATACTTCTTTAAAATCAGTATCCAAAGCATATTGCTCAACATAACTTTCATGCATGATAGGACGATGCTTAAGAATAATCGAAGCACTAATAATAGGCCTTGTTTGTGATTGTAAGTATTGCAGTGGTTGATGATCGGTGTGAACAATGGTTTCTTTCCCCAACAAATAATGTTTCCATTTTTTCACACTTTGTACCAATGCATACAATTCCTTATCATAAGTAGGATATTTAATCATGGCACCATTAAAAGTCTCAGAATGAAAACAAATGGGCTTACCATGCTGTA